>CALNHX010007066.1:0-79143 GCA_940337035.1 Agriotes lineatus | reverse complement strand
CAAAAAATACAAGAACCTTGCCCAAAATTTGGAAAAATCTTGAGGAATTCAGGATAGACAACAAAGGCAGCTTGGTGCGTGGCGTGAAGCCTGAACTAAAGTAAACTATTTAAAATCATTGAAGTATGAAAGTTGACCGATTGGTTAATTCAATTGTAGGTAAAATTTGGATTTATTAAGAATAGGACAATTAATTACATAGATGCATATAAATAGCTTTTGCTGATAATTTACCATCGTGTATTATTTGGCATGTGCATCCGTCATATGGCTGTCTAACAAGGTTTATACTGTTTGCTGCCATATCCCTTCATAAGGTTTTAGTAAATCGAAGGCCCTCTCGATGTCGATAAACAATAAATAGGGGTTAGCTACATATTCTGTTATTTGTACAACAAATATTCACAATGTATTTATTTGGTCGGCACATGTTCTGCTAATTCTGAATCCTGCTTGTTCCCTCCGTAAGTGCTTGTCTACATGTATCGTTTCTCGGCTTAGTACTATTTTGGAAAGTATTTTGCTTGAGATTGATAATAACATTTGGCGTCTCCAGTTAGTACAATTTGTTACGTCTCCTTTTTAGGAATCTTTGCTAAAAGACTTTTTCCCAATCTTTTTGTACTAAGGGCGAGTTGTTCAGTCATGGATTAACTTTTAATCCAAGTCAACTCCTATGGATACAATTATTGAGACAATTGTACCCATAGTAACTAACCTGGGATTACAGTTAATCCATGACTGAACAACTCGCCCTAAGTCTGTTATCCATAGTTCAACGAATAAGGGCTATCTATAGGTCTTCTTTTAGTAATCTTGGTCTGATTTTGGCATACCTGTTACTTTTCAATTATATTTGTGCTTTTACCGCTAGTCTAACTTCTGATCTAGAAAGAGCTTCTATTTTATTATACTCCCTGCTTCTTCTTCCTGCACTACGACTTCGAATCCTTTGTTGGTTTGCGCGAACTGATTTACCATTTCTGTAAAGTATTGCCCTCAATCTTTCGATTGGTTTGCTTTTGTTAGTCAATAGTACAGCTTAATTTTTGATTCGACGAGTAGTTTTTTAGTATTGTTCTATACTGTCGATGTTCACGCCGGGAGAAGAGTACCTATTTGCTCTCTTTTGCATTTGATTGGGTATGGTTATTTCGCTGATATTCGGTGGCCATGTAGATGTGAGGCTGGAATTTGTTTGGGAGAGGCTATGTTTTGCACATCTAACCCTTGCCCCCTTTTTGGGAAACAGTACCGAAGAAATAGACAGTAATACGTATAACTTCCATATAAAGAAACTGAATCGGCTGCAATAACCACAGGGGCCTTAGTATGACAAACGCTATTAGTAAGGTATATATGGAATTTTAGAAAAGCAGATTAGACGAATAAATCAGGTTTCCCGTCAAAAGAACTTACAGAGAACTACGGGCAATGGATAAAGAAGAGCAGATAACTTTTGTACATTTGGCTGAAAGCCACGATACTTTCGTAAGGCCCAAACTTTGGGAAACAATAGAAACACCGAGAACAGACCCACTTTTATAAAAGCTATCAAACGATTTTAAGATGAAAGTATAGGCGCTATTTAAAAGGATAAACGTAAAATGTCTCGAACTCAATCACGCACTAGGACACGGTTGCTGCATTTTTCCCATATTCTTTAAAACGTTATTTGAATGTGTTAAATATTGGAAAGGAAATACGAGTACAATATCAGTGGTGTATAAGTGGACGATAGCAACCTATACCAATTTTATTTTGTGGATAATCACGTCGCTTCCGCGTAAGATGAGGATGATATGAAAAACAAAGTGAGAAACCCTTTTAGAGTATATCAAAAGTGGAGCCTAAACATCAACTTTCATGAAACGAGGTATTTGATAGTAGGGGAACTGCAACAGGTATATAATATATAAATTACTACTTACTATAAAATGTTGTGATATATTTAAATACCTAGAGAACGGGTGGGCCCCGTTGAACATCGAAGTTGAAGAAGCAATGCTAGCTAGAAGATTAAATGATTCCGAATGGCAAAATAGACAATTATGGCCGTTAAACTAAAGCCGGATCTGTATAATATACTTTATTTCATTTTAGAACCATAATCTTGTTTATTGGCCCGCTATAGCGAGAGTAAAATGGCTTTATGGCTCTACGGCGTATAAAGTTGCTACGCAGTATACCAAGCACCAACAATGTAGTATAGCAACATCGACAATCTGTATAGAAACCATAGCATACCAAAACTTTATAGCGCCGGCAAAACGATGACACAGTAGCCAAAATACTGAATCCTGAATTTTGTCCATTTTCAAAACCAAAATGAAATTAAACATTGTAGATACCACGTGCCTAATCACGATTATAACTATCGGGAAATTTAAAGCTTCGCTTCTCATCGCTCTTTAAACATTCTCTCGTGCTATAATCTATTTATTATGCCCTTAATACATAAATAACTATTAAAACCTTGGTTGAACCGTATTAGCCCACAGTATGTCAATCATTTTAGTGTAGTTTTTTTATTTCTAAACCATGACCTCCACTTTCTAACAATAACTAATCGATATTCTTAGCAATTTTAGCTAAGAGCTATGGGACGAAAGGCGTAATATGTGCAGTAACGGGTGCTCATTTGAATTTGTGGTCTAGTTAACTTTGGAACTAGCGCAGTCATGTAATCAAATGGTTGGACAGATAACATCATATTTGATGTAATGTTTGCTTCAAGTCATAAAAAATTATGGGTAATGGAAAGCTATTAGTTTTATTATAACAAGTAACGTAACGTCAAAAATGTGCTTGTTTCTATTGCTGGCAAAACAAGTTACAATATGCAGTTATGTGTTACGACAGTGTTATGACAGTATTATGAAATTTAAAAAGGTGTATGTAGAATATGCTACGACACACATAAACAGAAATCACAGCTAATTAGACCACAAATTCAAATGAACACTCTTTACAGCATAACCATGCAAAACTGTATAAAGAAAACTCCACGAAGTCTGACACTCATTCGTACACACAAGAATAGTTGTACTACATCTAACATACATTAAGGCGGCCTATATTTAGCATGGAAAGATACGCCCGCTTTCTGTTCTAAATTGTAATCAGTGTAACTAAGGTGCACTCGTGCACAATCAAACACCTTGGCAACGCATCAGGAATGTTGACCTATTCTTCTGTTATGCTGTGGCTAGCTGTGCTAGTCAGGCCATGAAACTCACATCTTCGGATTTAAAATAATAATACTTTTGTAGCATACTATTTTACGAATAGCTTCGACAACAGTTCTAATGTACTTTCACTTCATAAAATTAGCCTTCTCAGCAAGTTATAATTTGAATTCTACCTTAATTTGCTCATATGTTTATGCAAACCAAAGTTATAGTGTTCTAATTTTTCATGGCCTCGGGGAAAAGTTTGCCCAGTAGGTCATGTTTAGAGGTGTGAAACTGACCTGACAAAAAGCCACCGTATAATTTTTAAACCAGGTTATAATTCTTGACATTTGGCAAATATAACTATAGTTAAAAATAATTGAATGTATACCTGACATTTTGTCAAGTCCAAGTACAAATCTCTGCAGAGGGCTGACTCGGAACCTCCCCCGCCAGCGGAAGTTTTGAAATTATTTTTAAATAGCAAAGGAATACAAAAATGTTCAAAATTATTACATCATAAACGACTTTCGGGATTGGACCGTGTCATTATTGAGATCAACGTTTCGCCCATTTGCGTAAGGGGCTTCTTCAGGAGGAAAACTAAAAGAGCACGGTAACTCAACGTGTAAACCATGCCAGAGGCAAGACTCTAACGATCGGAAGGAGAGAGGCGATTGAGTGAAGGCGGGCGGGACTTAGAAATTAGCACTTTCCACATAGAATACAGGGAAAAGCTTTCGTCCCAATTAAGATTAGTAGACTGTTTGTAAATCCCAATGGCTTAGCGAATCTTTCTGCTTAAGAAGAACGGGGTTTTGCAGAATATAAATTTTATCAAAAAGGGTATTATGATCGGTATCGCGTTGACTTGAGACCGCGCTGGCATTCCAAGATACGAGTTTTTACTGAACTTTCTGTTTTACCAATGTATACGACATTAAAAGAGCAAGGGACTTTATAAACACCTTTAGATGACATAATGTTTAATTTATCTTTAGGTGAAGGAAAAACCTGTGCGGTTTTGCTGGTGGGTTTGAATACTGTAAAGTTTTGTATTTGATGAACTTTCCTACGCCATGGGTGACCTAGTGGATATAGGGAAAAACAGGCAATTGCTGCGGGAGGATCAGTTTCTGGAGGTTTGGGTGGCCGTGGATACAGCTGGCGATTGATGGTCAGACTGTATATCCCTAGCACGTCAACCGTTGTTCCTTTCCGAATATGGTTTAATTCCGCGTGGACATTATAGGATTGAGATATGGAAGGAGCCGGTGTGCAAGCGAATTGATAACGGTACGTGTTTGTGTCGGATGACGGTGTGAATCAACATGTAAATGCGCTTGGTGTGAGTGGGTCGGCGATATACAGAATGACCAAGTTTGCCACTGGGTTGGCGATAAACCTGTACATCTAAGAAAGGAAGGGGCCCGTTATTTTTTATCTCCTTGGTAAAGTTAATGTCTAGATGTTGGCTATTGGGATGGTTTAAGAAGACGGGTAAAGTATCTTTACCAGGTGTCCAAATAATAAAGGTATCGTCAAGGTATCGGAACCAACTCCTAGGTTTCAATTCTGAAGATTCCAGAGCTACGGTTTCGAAACCTTCTATAAAGATATTGGCAATGACAGGGGAAAGAGGAGAACCTATGGCCACACCAAAGATTTGTTTAAAGATCTGGCACTGAAATATGAAATAGGAAGAGGGGAATTTTTCTATAAGGGAAGATATACGTGAAGACGTCTCCCCATGCTCCTATAACAAATTTTGGATTATGAATGTAAATTGAGAATAGGCACTTTAGTAAAAAGGAAACTACCATTGAAACTCACAAGTAAATTCTCAGGTTGGGCTGAATTGCGAACATACAATAGAGGCTTATCAGCGAAATTGCTGAGAATAGTGTTTAAGTATTTTGCTAATCAGAAAGTAGAGGAATCTATGGTACTGACAATGTACCTGAGGAAAATGTCTTGTGCATGAATTTTGGGAAGACCATAGAGCCGGGGAGACTTTGAAGCGGGAGGAATCAGTGGGAAGATGTGAAGATTTTATGAGAGAAGTGACATCCCATTTGATTTTGGAAGTTGGGGCATAACAAAAATGTTGGAGTAAAGACTTAACTTTAGTGGTGTACTCTGTTCGATTCATAACTATCGTAGCATTACCTTTATCAACGCACAAAATTGTGATGATGGAATTGGAACGTAAGATGTTGAGCGCATTCCTTTCATCTTTTGTAATGTTACTTTTATGAAGTTTAGATAATCGTACACACCTGACAGTTTGAAAGTGGTTAAGATCGGCAACGTCTTTAGGAAGCGTTCTCACAGAAGATTGTAACGAACTGATAATCCCTTTTGTATGAATGCTTTTAGGGGATGGCGAAAAAATGAAACCTTTTTGACGTATAGAATTCTCGCTAGGGAAAAAGGTGTAAAAAAAGATTTATAACCGTCTTAGAAACACTTTAATCTGTATAGACCTTAATCGATGACATCAAGGAATAGAACTTACGAACATAATTCGCAGTTGTCGTTTCTATAATTTTTTGAGCCTGTATATAGGTGATCGAGCCGAAAACAGACCAGTCAAGAAAGCTAAGGGTATTAGATTATTCTAAATGAATATCTAACACATGTTTAGAAACGATATTGGCATCATATCTCGTCTGATGAATTCGTTCACGAAGTGTGAAGGGTACGTTCAAATCTGATGTTTGACTTTAAGGAAAGAAGATATTATGTTTTTTTTGTTACAACGGGAAAGAAACTCTGAAGTGCAAAGGTGTTTAGAAGATTTATGTCGAAGTTTGAAAAAGCTAGTGGCTTTAAGATAAATATCCTCCCCGTAGAGATTATTGAGATGGTTTCGGAGGCTTTCACGGCCATTGCCATTACGTAACAAACTACTTCCGCGATTAGACCTTGTCATTATTGAGGCCGAAGAACTCAACGCTTGGCCCACTTTTGTAAAGGGCTTCATCGGAAGGAAAAGCAAAAGAGCACTGTAACTCAACGTGTTGTTACGATTCCCGTTCTTTAATTTAATGAACTATGTAGGAATATACTGTACTTTAGTTAGCTGTAAGCCATCTGTATAATATTTTAAGGTAAAATTCGTAGGAAAATGTCATATTTAAATTACAACAAGCGGATGTTTAGAAACGTGCCTTTCGCTTGGGAAGCTGGAGATATTCCAATCTCACGAATAAGCTTAGAGTAAGTTTATGCAGCGTTTACTTCATAAACCGAAATATTGAGTGATGTATATGACCGGTACGTGATTAGAAGAAGCAATGGTTGCAACTCGATCATAAAAACTATTTGCAGCTGGGACCAAATGCTTTTAGTAGAAATTTAAATCTTTATAGCGGTAATTTACTAAGGGTCCGAACAGGCCACATTTCACTGTGGGAAATCCTCAAGCTTGTAAAAATTCATAGAACTATTATGAACGGTCACGTCCGCGTAATGCCAAATGTCCAAAATTTAGACCAGCTCTGATAGGTTATTGGGAACTTTGTAAACGCCCACCGAGCTTTCTTGGTCAGAATGGACTTAGAATTAAGTTAGTTAATAAGAAGATGTAAATACGTAAACTTAAGGTTTCTGTAAACGGCAGAAAAATAAATGCAAGTATTTGTATCTACTTAAGTGTTCTTATTAATCTCAGTAGCTTTGGTCTTCGTGTCCGAGTGTGTTTCAATTAAAAGGATTGCCAGTTACCCCGACTTTAGGCGTCTCGCGATAGTGGTGATCAAGCGGTGTAATTTATAACTTATTTAAATCGCACGACAGAAGATTTCTTTTGTTTCGAAGTCGGTCCAAGTGCAAGCGTTGAAATATACAAGGGGAAGCACGTGAACAGGACGGGAAAAAGCATCTAATAAACTGAGGCGGTACAACGGAAGCGGTCAATCCGGGAACGGCGCAAGGAATCCGTGGAGGCGGCCAGACAACAGGAGGGCAGTCATCCGAAGGGGCGGCGTAGATAAAATCCAGGAACGTCGAGGAGTGAATGCAGGAAATTCCGTGGTCCAACGGGAGCAGTCAATCCGGGAACGGCGCAAGGAATCCGTGGAGGTGGCCAGACAACAGGAGGGCAGTCATTCGAAGGGGCGGCGAGGCAGCATTCTGGGAACAACGTCAGTAAAACTGACAACGAAGAAAAACCAGTGTAGTGCAGTAAAAGCCAGTAAATGTGTCGAAGTGAGTGACGGCGGAAACTCCAGAAAAAAAGTCAGGAAAGCGGCTTCAGAACAGGGAGGCGGCGCGTCCAGATCTGTGGGAATAAGACGACAGCACAGCGGGGAAAGCAGAAAATTCCAGTTGTGGGTAAGTAATACTTGTTGTTTGTTTCGGAATTATATGGTCTCATTATGCGATTTAGTAAGGTTCTGTATATATTTTTTTGAAATAATAGGATCAGGTATTGCTCGTAGTTGTCAGTAATAGTAAATTTTCGACGGGTTGTGAACTAGTTACGTTTTTACAGCAACGATAGGTAATTTACGGGTTACGCAAAATTCCTGGTTTACAGAATTTAAATTTTATCAAGTGTTTCATTTAAAAGAAACAATGGTTTCCGAATACAGTATTTTTTCGGTGAGCGAATTAAAATACGTTGCTAATCTGTTTGAATTACCGGAGAAAAAGAAAAAGGCAGAGATCATAGAAGAATTGATTAAGGCTCAACATTCGGTAGAGGACATTAAAGTAGAATTAGGTGCCTGGGAGGAAAACCCTCGGAAGGACAAGTGGGAAGAATTAGCTAGCAGGGAACGAAAGGATAAATTAGAATTAGCTGAAAGGGAACGAAGAGAAAGGTTAGAATTAGCTGAAAGGGAGCGAGAAGAAAGATTGGAGGTAGCTAGATTAGATGCCCAAGTGAAAATTGCTCAGGCCCAAGCTCAAACGGCAAATGAAAATAATGTACATGATGTCAATGCAATTAGGAATATGTCCTTGAATATGACAAAACAATTGCAACCTTTCAAGGATGACGGTGACATGGGATTGTATTTAACGAATTTCGAGCGGGTTTGTGTGCAATTGAACTTCTCCAAGGAATCGTGGCCAATTCGATTGACGAGTGTGTTGTCACCAACAGCGAATGAGGTCGTGGCTCGATTAACTGAAGAGGACAGCAAAGATTACGACAAAGTCAGGGCTAGTCTGCTCAAGAAATATCAGCTAACAGCAGAAGTTTTTAGAACGAAATTTCGGTACGGGAAACGGAAAACTGACCAGAGTTATGCGGAATTTGCATACCAACTAAAAACCAATTTCCAGGAATGGATCAAGAGCGAAGAAGCGGAAGGAAACTTCGACAAGCTAACTCAACTGATGTGCTTGGAGAAATTTTATAGTTCGTTGCCAGGGGAAATGAAATTTTGGGTGGAGGACCGAAACAAGTCCAAGACGATGGAGGAAGCTGCAGAGCATGCAGACACATACGTCACCAAAAGAGGACCAGGTACAGAACGGCAATATAATGGAAACTTCAAGACATCGAAAAATAAGTTCGAAACTAAGCCAACGACGTCGAACTTGAAAAATGACTTAGGGAAAAGTCAGGTGCAAACGGAAAGTGTTGTCAAGGAAAACTTGGACAAACGCAGTTTCGACAGACGAAGGCCGGGGAAGTGCTTTGGATGTGGTGCAGTAGGTCACTATAAAGGTTCACCGGAATGTCCCAAAACACAAGTCGTTTTAGCAACGATAGGCCAGAGCAAGAACGATGAAGGTCTGCTAGAACCTTATACCATAATAGCGAAAGTAAATGGAGTGGAAGCAAAATTACTACGAGATAGCGGAGCCAGCTATGATATCGTGCACACAAATTTAATCAAAGGAGCCGATTATACAGGGAAATATGTATATGTGCAAGGACTCCTGAATGAAGAATGTGTGGCGTTACCAGTTGCGAAGGTAAAATTAAATTTGCCAGAAATTCAGGTGGAAACTGAAGCAGCTGTAGCGAATCGTTTGCCTCGAGATTATACGTATCTGCTATCGAATAGAACGTGGGAGATGCTGCCGAAGGAAAAGGATGTGGTAATTCAACAAGTGCTCGCATTAACGAGAGCGCAGGCGAAGGCTATAATGGAAAAGGAAAAGGTTCACGATGAAAATAAAGAAACGAATGCCGAAGTAAAGAGTTCAGAAGACGGAAAAGATTCCGACGAACAGGGAGAAGAAGCGGAAAAGGAGATTGGGTATAAATCACCGAGCCTGGAAAAGGACGAACAATTTTCAATACCTAAATCGGATGTCGATTACTCGGACATAACACAACTTACACCGACAACCTTAAGAATGCTGCAATTAGAAGATCCAAAATTAAAGGAGTATTTTGAGATGGCAGAATCAAAGAAGGAAAACAATGGAGAAAAATTCTACATTGCTTATGGAATACTGCACAGGAGAATTACGGACAAATTGGGTCGGAGCTTTGAGCAAGTGATGGTGCCAGAAAAATTACAAAGCAAGTTGCTAGATATCGCACATGATAACATGTGGATGGGACACTTGGGTTGTAACAAAACCATTGACAGGATCAAGCAGAATTATTGGTGGAATCAGATGGGACGAGACGTGAAAAACAAGATCAAGTGCTGTGACGTTTGCATGCGCGTAGGGAAGCCCACTGATAGGAAAAAAGCTCCAATGTGTAGAGTGCCAGTAATCACCAAACCGTATAAGCGAGTAAATGTGGATATTGTAGGACCTTTAGCGAAAACCGAGAAGGGAAACAGATATCTACTAACGCTAATTTGTAGTGCCACAAAATTTCCTGACGCGATCCCATTAAAAGTAGCAGATTCTGAAGCGGTGGTAAAAGGGTTATTAAATATATTTTCACGAGTAGGATTTCCATCCGAAATCCAGATGGATTTGGGCACTGTATTTACCAGCAATCTAACGACCGAATTTCTTGACCGATGTGGTATAAAAATCATACACAGTTCAGCATATCATCCGCAATCAAATGCAGTAGAACGATTCCACGGCGTATACAAGCGAATCCTAAGAGCGTTGTGTTACGAACACGGAAATGAGTGGGATGAATATATCGATCAAGCGCTTTTCGCCTTGAGATGTGCACCGCACGCGGCACACGGATTTAGTCCCGCAGAATTGGTTTATGGACGTCAGATTAGATCTCCATTAAACATGATCAAGGAGTTGTGGGTTGGAAAGGAAACCAACGAACCGGTAGTAGTGTACATATTAAAGTTACTTGATAGGCTAAGGCAAATGCAGGAAATCGCGAAAACGGCGACTTTGGAAGCGCAAATCAAATCAAAAGGTTATTATGATCTGAAGGCGAAGGCTTCATATTACGAGGTTGGCGAGAAGGTTATGTTGTATCAGCAAGCCAGGACCAACAAATTGCAGATGCAATGGACTGGACCCAAATAAATTGTGGAGAAAATTTCCGATGCGAATTATATAATTAAAGAAATATCGGGAAAACGTAAACAAACTCTTGTCCACGTCAATTTGTTGAAACCTTATTTTGAAAAGGCTGAAGTTATTGCGATAGTAATCAAACAACCTGGGGAAGAAGGAGCAGAACTCGATCTTCCAGAACTGGAAATAGAAGACACCGAAATCTTAAGTGCTTCGGAAGTGTTGAAACAAGCCAAAGGGGTAGGAAAACTCACGGAAATCCAAATGAAAAGCTTGGAGGAATTAATCCAAGAATTTCCAGGGTTATTTTCAAATCGACCCGGAAGAACCAACTTAGTGGAACACGATATTGCTCTCAAGGAGGAAAAAATTATCCGAACTCGAGCGTATTCACACTCACCGAGGGTACGCGAGATTATCGACAAAGAAATCGATAAAATGTTAAAATTGGGAGTAATTAGGCCCAGTAACAGCGAGTATTCATCGCCTATGATGATTGTGGAGGCTGAAGGGAAGGATCCAAGGCCTGTGATCGACTACAGAGCGTTAAATGCTATTACGGTGCCACAGCAACATCCTGTTCCTAATATAGAAGCATGTGTGGAAAAATGCAGCAAGGCCAGATACCTGAGTTTAATCGATGTAGTAAGAGCCTACTGGCAAATAGGGATGACTGAAAGAGCAAGTAAATATGCTGCTTTCATAACGCATCGTGGAGTTTTCGAACCAGTGACGTTAGCGTTCGGGCTGCAATCTGCTCCATTTTCGTTTCAGCGGCTAATGGACACCATATTGGAGGGAATGGACGATTTCGCAGAACCATTTTTGGACGATGTGGCGGTACATTCGATGACTTGGGAGGAGCATTTAGGACATCTACGTGCGGTATTCAAGGCAATGCATCAAGCAGGCCTAACGATAAAGGCTAAGAAGTGTGAGTGGGGAAAAGCCGAGGTGATATATCTGGGACATAAAATAGGTCAGGGATTTAGACAACCGTCGGAGGTAAAGGTAGCGGCCATACAGGAGTTTCAACGTCCCCAAACCAAACGGGATATTCGATCATTTCTCGGGATCACTGGGTATTATAATCATTACGTCCCGAACTATGCAGACATAGCTAGTCCACTTACAGACGCATTACGGAAAAATGCGAAAACCAGAGTAGAATGGGATGATCAGAAAGAAGTTGCCTTCCAAAGATTGAAGAAAGAATTAATGAGCGGTAAGGTGTTGAGAGCTCCAGATTATTCCCGTGAATTTATAGTACAAACCGATTGTTCGAAGCGAGGAATGGGGGTGACTTTATCGCAACGAGATGCTAATCAAGAAGAGCATCCGGTGCTGTATCTGAGCAAAAAACTCACGGATAGGGAGCAAGCTTATAGCGCAAGTGAACTCGAATGTGCAGCTTTAGTCTGGGCAGTCGGAAAATTAAAGCCTTATTTGTTTCTGAGCCATTTTACCGTAGAAACGGATCACTGTCCTTTGACCTGGTTACGGCAGATGAGCAATAAGAATGGCAGATTACTGCGGTGGTCATTAATTTTACAAATGTTAAATTTCACTGTTCTCTATAAACCGGGAAAGAAATGCGGAAACGTGGATTCCTTATCTAGGTATTTTGTTTAGTTAAGTCACCGAGAACCAAAGTAGTACTGACAATTACACCAGATAACTGATGTTAATTCACGTAGGTTAGTTAAATTAGGGTAAGCATAATGAGACCATATAGTTCTGAGATTTATGACTGGTATTGCTTAAGTGCGAAAGAAGAACGTCTTGTGGTGTAAAAATCGATAGATTTAAACCCCAAAGACTATCTTAATCCGGGGGCAACTGTTACGATTTGCGTTCTTTAATTTAATGAACTATGTAGGAATATACTGTACTTTAGTTAGCTGTAAGCCATCTGTATAATATTTTAAGGTAAAATTCGTAGGAAAATGTCATATTTAAATTACAACAAGCGGATGTTTAGAAACGTGCCTTTCGCTTGGGAAGCTGGAGATATTCCAATCTCACGAATAAGATTAGCGTAAGTTTATGCAGCGTTTACTTCATAAACCGAAATATTGAGTGATGTATATGACCGGTACGTGATTAGAAGAAGCAGCGGTTGCAACTCGATCATAAAAACTATTTGCAGCTGGGACCAAATGCTTTAGTAGAATTTTAGATCTTTATGGCGGTAATTTACTAAGGGTCCGAACAGGCCACATTTCACCATGGGAAATCCTCAAGCTTGTAAAAATTCATAGAACTATTATGAACGGTCACGTCCGCGTAATGCCAAATGTCCAAAATTTAGACCAGCTCTGATAGGTTATTGGGAACTTTGTAAACGCCCACCGAGCTTTCTTGGTCAGAATGGACTTAGAATTAAGTAAGTTAATAAGAAGATGTAAATACGTAAACTTAAGGGTTCTGTAAACGGCAGAAAAATAAATGCAAGTATTTGTATCTACTTAAGTGTTCTTATTAATCTCAGTAGCTTTGGTCTTCGTGTCCGAGTGTGTTTCAATTAAAAGGATTGCCAGTTACCCCGACTTTAGGCGTCTCGCAATAACGTAAAGACTTTTTAAACACCCTTTACTTTACATTAGGCGATCTTTTCCAATTTTGCATTCAAATTTCTGAGAACATTTCGAGAACATTTTCTTAATAAACGTTTGCAATATTTTTAATAAATGTAGTACTTTACACGAAACCGAAAAATTTATCTTGAATTATCAAGGAGTACTTAATTCCAATTGAAATATTGCATACGTTTATTAAGAAAAGTTGTCGGCAATCTTCTCAGCAAGTTGAATCAGTATACAGTATGGTAAATCGGCAATACATAGTTTACTATTTTCATATGCTCACTGTTTTTTCAAACATAACCAATCTTTTTGCATTGCATACGAGTACTTGCAAACATTTCTAGTAACTTTCCTTAATATACTTTTGCCATAAGGCTGGCCAATTTCTCGTTGCCTTAAGGGAGCTCTTTGATTAATATCTGGATTTTCAGAAATAGCTTCAACTACCTCAATTTTATTAAATTTTCTTGTTGCTGTTCTGCTGTTACCTCCTTTCAGTGGTGCCCAGTTGTCGCTTAGTTCTGATTTGAGCTTTGGAAGGATTTTTACAGTAAGGTACCATCGTTGTGGATGTTTTTACTTCCCATGTCTAAAAGCTGAAGGAAGTATTGTAATCGCAAAAAAATCACATTCTGAAGATTTTCACGTTTCAGAGTCCCTAGATGACGAAAAATAGGTGTTCTCAATTTCTTCTATCTGTCTATCTGTTTGCCTGTCTGTCTGTCTGCCTGTTGCCGGTATAACTCAAAAACTATTTGTTGTAGGAAGATGATACTTTGCATGCAAATTATATGTCTACCTGACATGAAACCGTGGTAATGTTGGACAAATATATACAAAACAAAAAAAGAGTGAACCGTAAATGCGTTTTATTTAAGGCAGCTCCGTCCTAACAGTGCGTTAGGTCCTCAGTGGCCGGATGCAACAAACGAACCGTTTCGGTTGAGAGCTACTGACAATCGTTGAAATCGCAGTTGAAATCGCATTCACATATACTGAGGTTCGAATCCTACTACCAGTAATGTTTTTTTTTAATTTGAAAATTGATGTAATTTGCATTACCAAGTGTTTCCTGTTATTATTTCAGTATTATTATAAACGTGAAGATATTTTTTCCCCTAGTTTCCTTTGATTTTTTAAATTATTTAGTGTCACAACGTCAACTTGGGAGGGAAGTTCTGAGCTCTTTGCAGATTTTTAACCATGTAATCGTGTCGATGTATTTCTACGACATTTGGTAAAGATTAAGATCATACCTGTTTTTTCCATTCGAATAAGTATTCTTTTTATATGAGTGCGTTGTTAATTGTATGCCATTGTAAAATGGCCACCCAGCTCAGTACCAATCCAGTGGACTGCGAAAAAAATCGGTTTTAAATTCGAACCAAGGACTTGATTATTGGAAGTATGTCACTCTACCCACTCCGCGATAAAGGTAGTGCGTTCGAATATATATTCTGCGAACAATGTTCAAACGTTAAAGCTTTACGCAAGCCAGTAAACTGCCAAGCACGTCAAACAGGCATCTCCAATACATAATATGGTAAATGAAAAGGTAGATATGGCAGCCTCCTGTTCTATGTGTTTTAGGTTGCATATATTTGAGATGGTAGGCTCGTACTTTTCCATGATTCATCATGTCTTAACCGATGTCAATGACTATTATTTTAAACATTACTAACCTACCATCAAATTCGTAAAGAAGTGTCGTCGATTAAACTGATTCACAGTTATGGTGATACAAGTTGTTAGAAGATCTAGAATAACATTAATTATAGCACTTTATAATACAAATAGGCGAAATAAAATGTTTACGACTCAACGTTAAAATAAACAACCGACAAATTTTTCTAAGTATTATCTACAGACCGCCTTCCACGAATCTTGATAGCTTTTTGGATAACTTTGATTTATTTTTAAAACAAGTCTGTATAAACGGGGAGGAAATAATTGCCGGCGACATGAATATAAATATTTTAAATGATTCTTTGAAAACAAATATTTATTTGAATTCTTTGTATGAACAGGGATTTACGTCATGTGTAAACGATTACACCAGGGATGAAAATGGCTGTAAATCATGTATTGACCATATCTTTATCAAAACCAAACATCCATTACACAACATTAATTCAATAATACTAGAATCTAAAATAACTTGTTACGGTATAAAAAGGACTTTACGACACCCACCCAAGGTGAGCATCGCACCACGGAATCAGTCCTGAAAACATGACACACTTGCCCTGAGATCGGTTCGAAATAGGCTAATAGGCCACGGCTGGAACGGTCAGGGAGTCGGGCGTGAGTCACACGATACGTTCTGGGCAAGCGCGCTGTGGCATAATATATACAGGGTATGTCGAAATTATGAGGGCGCCACCAAGCCTGTCGTAACCCGGCTAACCGGGCCTGGACGGTTAGACGGGAGCGAAGCATGCAAAAATACTCCGCCAATAAGATTATTCAAGAGTTGCAAGGTCAAACAACAACTTCGGGATTGCCTTAAGCAAGGATTGTGATTAGGTGTCCATCCGACCACGACTACGCAGCTGTCCCACTCACCTGCACGCTCACAGCTTCCTCGTTCCGTCGTACAATAATTCGTACAATAAAGGGGCGTCTATCTGTAACAGAACATGCACAAACCGAAACAAACAATAGTTCCCTTAACTAACCAATCATATATTTCACTTCGAGTTACAATGGGGTAGCAGAATGCGTCGCCCTGTATCTAACCTTACTCTATAATTAAGGGCACCAGCTGGCACGCGCGCTCTAAGCTTAACGACAGATGTTGAACATTAGTGAACAGCAATAATAGGTACAAAGATACACATTGCCTTATGCAAGGGCAGCGACGATTTACATTAGCCTTCACGGCCTGAACTGTCTGCAGTCTGAATGAATACACTAGCGTAGTAATGAATAGTAATGAGTAACACTCGCGTTCACAGCGGTAATCAGGTTAAAGGCACATACCTTAATGCGTGGGCGGCGAGGGAGCCTGGTACAGCTGAGTTGCGACGAGCTGCAATCGTAGGTGGTAGGTACCTTCGGTGTTACAACGGCGAAAGGGGGTGAATGCATAACCGCCTCAATGGCGACGGGAGACGCGTCAAGACGCGTACAACGGGACGACGAAAATGATGGGGGCCTCACTCGTTCTGCTGAACCAAATCCTCGTAGGTCGAGATGAAGGGGGCACGACCCCTCACTAATAGTAGCAGGAACTGGGCTCCAAAACACCCACGTTACGCCGAAGATCACTCGACAAATTTCGAATCACCACCACCACACACAAGCGCTCTCTGCAACGGGCTCTGGAAGACTCCCTTCAAGGCGAAAACGCCCGCAACATAACTGCTGAAGCAGCACCCGACGGGAAAACGACTGACGCCCCCGCCATAATGGCGGGAGCGCCGCACGAACTCACATACACTATCCGACCTCTTGTTTTAACGACGGCTCTCGGCTGAATGCCCGAGGGAAGCGTTGGCAAAAGGTCACCTTGGCCGCGTCCCCCACGTGACTAAACCACAGCGAATCGCAAGGCGATGAAATGAAACCAACCAATGCGGGCCACGCTGGTATCACGCCGCCACAGCGTGCTATTCAGAAATCAGAAAAACGCCATCAGAGGAGAGCTCCAACCGACGACAAATACTGCTTTTTAGGCTAACTATGTGCGAAATCGTGATTCTGGAATTAGGCGATGGAGCCAAATAAAGAGCTAAAAGGGCTTAGCATACGGGCACGCTGCTCTAAGCTTAGGCGGCTATTCAAAATACCAAAATGACCTAACTAACGGCGAGAAATGCAATTAAGCATCTGAAACAGCAAAATGACTTAACAAACTGACCACTTTCCTATAATTCTTTGTCTAAATTTTTTAGAAATTCCAAACTCGGTAATTAGACACAAAATCAAAAAAACTGTTAATTTGACAAAATTAAAACAAATGTTGAGTAAGGAAACCTGGTGTGAGACGTTTGAGCATGACGATTTGAATAGAATTGTAGATAATTTTGTTGGAAAATTCTTATGTTACCTAAAAGACAGCACAATGGAGTACCGACAAAATAGGAAAGAGGTTCATAGAAAGCCGTGGATTACCAATGGTTTGGTCAAATCAATACAAATACGAGATAATCTTTTCCAAACATACAAAAAAACTCAAGATGTTGAGGTACACCAGCAATATAAAATCTATCGCAACAGGCTTAATAATCTAGTGTCAAAGGCTAAAACTAGTTACTATGAAAAACGATTTTTTGAAACTCAGGGAGACAACAAAGCCGTTTGGAATATTGTAAAAAGCTCATTAAGTAAGACTAATAAAAATGATAACATAAAAAATATAAAAATAAAAGGTCATATGGTATCTGATAAAAAAGTGCTAGCTAATGAATTTAACAATTTCTTTATAAATATTGCAGAAAAGATGGCAAGTAAAATTAAAAATCCGCAAACACAAACAAAATACCTGCCGACGTGCAATAATACTATCTTTTTCTCTCCTGTAGATATTTTTGAAATAAAAAAATATATACAACAACTTAAAGGTAATAAATCACCAGGTCTAGATGGTATTACTGCAAACGTATTAAAAGAAATTGCAGATCAAATAGTGCATCCGTTAGTTCGAATAATTAATTTATCTTTCGAAAAAGCAGAATGCCCGAATCACTTTAAAACTGCTGTTATCAAACCACTATACAAAAACGGTGACCAAGAAATACTAGAAAATTATCGTCCAATATCATTAATATCAAATTTGGCAAAAATATTTGAAAAAGCGGTTAAACATAGACTTGATAATTTCATTGCTAAAAATAAAATCTTATCCGACAATCAGTTTGGTTTTCGTGAAAAAAGAAGTACACAAGATGCGATAGCAAAATTAACTAGCATTATATATAATAATTTAGATGACAGTAGTCCTACAGTAGCAGTTTTTATAGATCTAGCTAAGGCCTTTGACACTGTCAGCCACTTAAGATTGTTAGAAAAACTTGAACATATGGGAATTAGAGGCAAGGTAAATAAATTACTTAAAAGTTATTTATCTAGCCGAAAGCAATATGTACAAGTTGAAGATATAATAAGTGATTGTTTGATAATCAAATCTGGTGTACCTCAAGGAACAATCCTCGGTCCAATCTTATTTACTCTATATATTAACGATCTACTTTTAGCTAACCGTTCTGGTGAAATTTTGGCATACGCTGACGATACTGTAGTGGTATATAAAGCGGAAGATTGGGAAACAGTAAAAGAACTTGTAGAAAAAGACTTGACGCAAATAAAACTTTGGTTAGATTTGAATCTATTGTCAATGAACATTAAAAAACAAATTTTATAACTTTTGCTTCATACAAAAAAAATCTTCCAAATTATTCTCAAATAATCCTTCATGATGAAGGATGTGTGAGCCAAAACTGTAATTGTTCTACATTCATTAACAAAACTACTACAGTTAAGTATCTAGGTATAACAATAGACTCATGTTTTAAATGGGATATCCACTTATCGCTATTAGTAAAAAAAATACGTGGTTTTTGTTATGTTTTTAAAAATTTAAAAGAATTTTTACCTTTCCCAGTCTTAAAAAGGATTTATCAAGCCTTGGTTGAGTCCCATCTCACCTATGGCATTATAGGTTGGGGTGGAGCATATAAAACAGATTTGCATAATCTCGAAGTTGCTCAAAAACTTATATTAAAAATAATATTAAAAAAACCAATGTTGACTCATTCAGATGAAGTTTTTAAGTTATCCCAAGTACTCGACGTCAAAACACTATTTGTCAAGTCTGTTTTATTGCGAGCCTTTTATAATGAATCAGTTGCTAATTATTATGAGGATAAAAACTGTTATAGGACAAGAAGTCACAAAAACAAAATTTTGAATTTTCCTATTGTTAACAAGTCCCACGGTCAAAGAAGTTACAAATATCTGTTAATCAAAATTTATAATTCAGTTCCCTTTCAAATTAAACATGAAACAATTTATAAAATTTATGTACAAAAAATTAAGAAATGGCTGCTGGACTGTACAAGCAATAAATATTTTCATGAAATTTTTTAACCTAATTCTTAACGTAATTCTAACTCTTATTAACTCTTACTCAATCCTGTGTTGTTGGTGCTACATAGTAACTGTTAACCTATATGGGTTTTTTCAATACATAGTCTTAAGTTAAAATATGTTGATTACAATACTGTCCATCTCGGGCGACTATACAATAATTATTTATTTTAGACTCACGTACAAGTTTTATAAACTTAAGTGAGTAGTTCCTGTTTATTTTATTTTGAAGTACTATATTTTCTTTTGTATAAACGTTTAATTTGTTTCTGAAATAAAATAAATAAATAAAAAAAAATACTGTTTTAATGAATTTGTTGGTTTATGCAGTGAGTCAATTTACTTATGCAAAACTACGTGTTAATGATTTTTTTTAAAACGACATCTAAACACTTCAAAAACGTTAGATACGGGTATAGAGCCCCTTGTGGAACTACCCGATCTTAAAACATTCGTGCTTTATCTGCAAATATAATTTCAATAAATCCTTCTTGTTAATTTTTAGTTTGGCTTGAGAAAATACACTGAAAAAATGAAAAATTTTGGAAAGGGGAAACATTTATGAAAACTTAAAAGCAAGTTCAGACTAATTAAAAAAATATTTAAGAGGCTGTGCATCTCGAGCTGGATTAAAAAGAGATATTCTTTCGAAAAAAAGTGTGCTTCAAATCATAATACAAAATTACGTTAAGTTAAAATGTTTTAACCAAATACTTATTATTTTTTGTCTCTCCCATTTTCCTGTTGAAAGTGTAAAGACTAAATTACAAAGAAGAAAGTCCATATTTCAGCTGGGGCCAGCCTGGAACACACTGAATAATTTTAAACATGACGAAAGGTTCTAAACACGATAAATAATTTTCCAAGCTCCGGAATATGGAAAGTCAACAAAAAATTCAAATAGATTTGAAGAGGCTCGACACACATAAAGTGTAATTAAAGCAAACAAAAAGGTATGAAGGATACCGAAAGCAAACAAAATGTAGGAAGTGCTCGTTTCCAAATTATTTAATATTGATCAATTGCTAAATGTGCTTTTCCCTTATTAAAAACGCTTTCGTACCTTGGTAAACCTTAAAAACTCACCTTGACACGAATCGATAGCCGAGGAAGCGCATCTCAGTTTTTTCAAGCCCGCGATGCTAAAGTGCGTCAGCCGGGTCCCATCCACGCGAAATTACAAATTTAAACCGAGTACATTGTTGCGTATAAATAGGACATGAAACTCGGTTATAGGAAATCCAATTAAGAACTGGGGCTCAACCTAAAACGCGAGGGCCGACGCTAAAGCAACGGTGTAGTTGTTCCAGCTGGTTTCTCGTAAAGTGCAGGATTTGGAAGAATGCACGTCACTCCCGTCATTGAATTTGACGGCGTCGCATGGCGTCGCCGGAGATAAAGAGGAGAGGGTTGCCAGATGACGCAGGTGAATCGCGTCACGTTTTGTTAAAGAAGGTCCCTTTTTGCTTTCTTTGATGGACACAGTCGAACTGGCTGTTGATAAGGCTGTATAGATTTTCCCCTCCGTTTTGTTTTCTTCACTGCAAGTACATTTCAAGCGCAATCTATTGTTTTACTGATTTTGCAGACTCTGCTCAAGAGAACTTTATGAATGTTTTGTTGTAGTAATGCGGTAATGTTTTGCTTTAATTGAGTGCTACAATGCAATCAATTAAGGATGCGGTTTGTTGCAGTCTGATTCAATATAAGAAGTTAATTGTAATCTATTAACTGCTTATGTTCTCCTAGGCGATAGTCCGATAAGTCCCTCTTCCTTTATAGAAATATTTTATATTTACACCGGAGATGTGTTTCATGAAGAATTAGCATAATCGGGATTTGCTTAACGGGAAACGATTTTATAAATGGGAAACGTTGACAAGTAATACATACAATGGTGTTACCTTTAAAGGTTTGAAATAACGTAAATAAAATAAAGGAAATTAAGAGAAATATATTGTACTCTTATAACCGGCAATGACGTAATGAAGGGGAAACAAAAACCGTACTGAATGCATTTTATGTGCCTTTGTATCTTACCTCCCTTTCACTCCTTTCCATGCCACTATGCCAGGCACCCAAATAAAAAAACGTTATTGAGGAGCGAGTGGAGAGGTAACCCTAACAAACCTCCTTAATGAGTTCTGTCCCTATTGCTTTTTCAAACAGAATAAAAATGAGTTTTTATTCAAGATCAGCTATATAAAATTTAGTATAAGAAACAATACGAGAAAATTGTAAGACTTTATGGTAACTTATATATTTTTTCTTTTATAGTCTGAGGCGGCGCAAATTCAACCGGCGCAAATCGAAGTGGTCAAATTATAAGTTAATGAAATGGTCTTTCGTAAATACGGGGATTCTTCAACACAAACACGTTTTGATCGCATAGGCGCGACTTGATTTTCACGACAATTGTATGCAGTTGTTGAAACTGTTCATTGGCGTATTAGTGAGGTGTGGTTGCTTCTTTGCGTGCATTTTTATGAAGCTCCGAAATGACTTTTAATATGAAACATCCGTCCAAAGATAATATTTAATTTTTAGCCGCCAAAGGAGGTTAACCACTAGAAAACCATGAGAGAATGAGAGCTGTTGATGGTGACTTGGCGATCACTATAGTATTCTCACACTACAGTGGTTTAGTAAGGCAGAAAATTTCGATAAGGAAGATTTGGTTCATCCAGAACATGTTCATTTTGCAACTTTAGATGGAAACATGTAGCTTTTGGAAACTGCTTTAGGAGTAAGTAGAAGCATTAAAGTCAGATTGTAACGCTTGTTCCCGTATGAAATTTTTATTATACACAAAATGTATTTAAATTTAATACATCGCCTAATCAAGCACTGCATCAATTCGACGCGTGAGCTGGCTCTAAGAAATCTTATCTGCCGTGGGCAAAGTTGCGCTGAAGGACCGATCGCGTCGTTCCCTTTCCAGTGGAAGCTAGGGCAAGTACCCCGATAAAGCGGCAGAAAAGATATAAAAGAAGATTGTACTACCAGTTCCAGTCACTTGAGAAAATCCCACTTGAGAATATCTCAACTTGAAATTACCTATCCTGTCCAGTCCTGATCCTATTCCTTTCCTCACCTACCTGGGCTCTTCGATCTGATAGGTCGAACTGTCTAACGGAACAAGCCTACAACCCTTACCAGTCCCGGCTTCAATGCAGATGGCAGGTTGAACTGTCAGCTCAAAGAAGTTTAAACTTTCCCTAGCACATCCGGATAACCGCTTGCAGTCATTCAAACCGCATAATTATTAAGCACAAATCCCGGTGCTTCGAGAGGTGAAATTTTACTAATAATTAAACCTGTAGTAAACGCAACATCTATCCCGTCTACGAGCGGATAGAGTACAGTAGCCGCCCCTCAAGAAACTCACCTGGATGGTCCGTTTCAGACTCTTAAAAACGTCTCCCTGGGGTCCAAAGTTCGAGGTTGTTTTCAATTAATTTATTGCCGGTGGGCTGCCAAACCAACGCTTCCCGGCTAAAAAGTGAACGAATTCCATCTGCAGGATTCGACACCGCGTTCGCTCCAAGAACGACGCCTAGCCTTCGTAAGGTACCAACAACCTCCGCGCTAGGAGTTAGCCACTAACGCCGGCCCCAGGTAACCCTTAAAATCTCTAAATTCGCCGGAAAATTACAGCTTAAAATCACTGTCAATAACTGCTGAGTGAAAGGTCATGTTTGAAGAATCAAAAGACCTACTCAGCCCATTTCCCAAAGAATCGGCGTTACGTGACGGCTCTCGACACTCGCCGGTGCAGTGGGTTGCAGCTGGACCCACGAAACCAGACACTGTTCCAGAAGAGCATGTTGATTTTAAATAATGTACAATTCAGGTATTTTTAATTCATCTATGTAACTATCTAAAAACATTAGATTTTGTTTTTGTAACTATCTGGTGTTTTTTCTAATCGAATATATATTTGAGTAAACGTATTTTTCCGATTTTGAGCTTAACCCGAGGTATAAATTTTTAACGCCCTTAGTCAGGGGGAGAAACATCACAAGATAACTACCTGAAATGATGTACATCAGTATAGAAAGTGTTAATTCTATTATTCGAACTCTTATTATTACAAAGTTCACGACTTTGGTCTACCAAAGCAGTCGCTAAAGGGCAGCGACTCACTTCGGACGCTGAAGTTCAGATTGCTGTTAGAGACTGGTTTCATTAATAGCTGCAAGAACTTTACCAGCAGGATATCTATATATTACTACAGCAATAGGACTGATGGCTTAATGTTAATAGATATACAGTGCGAGTGTAAAGTCTGGAACTATCGAAATAGAACTTTTATCAAATGTTTTTGAAAGAAATCTTCGAACACGTCAATTTTTATTTTAAAAAATACATATTTTACTGTAATTGTCACTTTTAGATTGTCTTTTGTTTTTGAGTTATGATGTTAGCGATACTTTTTTTAAATGGAAACCCTCAATTTTTATGATGAATTTGGACACAGCATGAAATTCTAAGACCAAATACTCTAAAAAAAGTATGATACTGTATTTTGAAATTTTCGAGAAAATCTTACGGTTACCAGATCCCCTCAATACTAAAATTTCAATTGGTCCTTTTTCACTCAAATATTGTATCATTATTTATTTAATTAGGAGCACACAACAAAAACAGATAAACAAACTATGAAGAACTGTCATAATTTTAGGGCTAACTCATTGTTTCATGGCTACTTGATTTTTATTCGATTTTTGTTTTAATACTTTAATAGCGATTTTCTCGAAAATTTCAAAATATAGTATCATACTTTTTTAGCGTAATTGGTCTTAGAATTTCATGCTCTTTCCAAATTTATCATAAAAATTTGGGGTTTCCATTTAAAAAAATGATCGCGAACGTCATAACTCAAAAACAAAAGACAATCTAAAAGTGACAATTACAGTAAAATATGTATTTTTTAAAATAAAAATTGAAGTGTTCGAGGATTTCTTTCAAAAATATTTGATAAAAGTTTTATTTCGATAGTTTCAGACTTTACACTCGCACTGTATATTCAAATTGAGTAAAAAAAATTATTTTGCAGCATCTAAACGTGTTTCTATTGAACAATCTTCGTATCAACTAAAGATGTATATAATTTTTGAAATCATTGTGGAGTATCATTCTTGTATACAGTATAATATAAATCAAGCTCTAAAAACAAATCTAAATATGAAAGTTAATCAGCTTTCAACGCTTGACGAAATAACATTTAAAGATACATAGTTAAATACGTATATGCCACGTAAATAAAATTAAGCAAAAATAAATTAAATAATACGTGAAAACTTAAACGCCGCCATTTTATGTGAAATAAACGCTTGCCCTTTGCTACAAATCGCCCCAGGTGATTTATGTTGGGGGCCAGTGGCGCGTGAGTTCACACCACCCTGCTCTCTCCTACTCTGAGCCCCACTTCTGGTTACCCAGAAGAAGATGTAAGTGAAAAAGAAACCAAACGAGTATAAAAAGATCATTCCAAGCCGATCTAAATCACTCTTAAGTCCAGCTTCACCCGGCGAAGCAACCACCTCTAGAGATCACTTGAATCCCCATTTTCTCCTACGAAGCGTGCCAACCCAAATTAGCCCCGCAAGCTTCGTTTCACTTCAAAAAGCGAGTGTCTATCTAGCCAGTCCAGGAAAAATAAATCCAGAGATCTACCAGAAAAAGACTTCCAGTATTCCGAAATCTTCCTGCAGACCTGAATCTTCCACGCCGAGCCAATATTTGATAGCAAAACCTGCCTTTAGACCTGCACTCCCGCCCCGTGGAATCGATTTTTGGTAACAAAACCGTCCCGTAAAGCTGCAGCTGTTCCCCCGTCCTCAAATCGACATCTAGCAGCGAATCCGTTCGTGGCCTCAAGTCAACGCTTTGAGACGCTAGATTGCGACGTAATAGAGGCGCTTTTGGGCATCACTGTCGACGTAATTAGACAAAGATACAACTTACGTGGTGAAGGGCTTCTGTCTCAGTAAAAGAGCGACAAACATTTCACTCACGGTTCGGCTCAAAAATATATCAAAATTTCGCCCCCGAATTATGACATTTGCCAGCTAAAACTTAGTGCGGGGAAGCTCGGTAGCCGGCAGAACTTTCATACCCCAAGTTTGGTTCAATAAATACAAGTAAGCACGAAAACACTCCACGCATTTCCAGCATAATTTACACCACTGGCAGCGATTGATTACTTAGTTACAGAATTTTACCCTAGTTGTAGCCGACTCGTAAAGTGTTTTGGATTTCAGCGTTTGACAGTTCATTAGAAATACTTGTTTTATTTATTTGCCTTATTGTGCTTACGTTTTATAGATAACACATGATTAAGTTAAGTAATTGATGAGATATAATAGTGGTCAATAAAAATGTTTATACAATTTTCTCGTGATCTCATCAAAGCAAACAACAGACCACAGTACTTTTGTAGGAACAAGTTTTGAATTTAGCTCTTTTCCGCATCTGTATTTCAAGCTAGGCCCAAACTGATAGTTTGGCTATGTTTTAAAACTCAGTTTCGTTAATTTCAAATACTGGCGTCATCCGGCTCATTTGATCATAGGTTGAGCGCAACGTCGAATTAAATTTAGATATACTCATTTGGCGCATGAATGACGTTTCACCATTAATTGCTCTTTGGCTTCAGAGCGTCGACCGTTTTACACAGACATAGACTTGTTTGTCGCTTTGGGTTCGGAATGTGGTTACTTCATATGGTGCAACAATGACGCCTTCATGCGAGTCAGAGAGAGTAAGACAAGTAGCTTACGCGGGCGTTCCCTTTGGCTTCCGCATTCAACCGCCAGACTTGAAGAAGGCAACAAGTGTGATCGTTATTTCGCGATGGCGAAGGCCATGCGCCTTCGCCGGGTAACGTCTAATTTAAATTAAACTGTCAGTGGGTGTAATCGGTCGAGTTTTTGATTATTTAAACGACGTTTGATGCAGTTATAGCCGAGGTATTTTAGTATCATAGAGGGCAAGCTCCAATTGACGCCTTTGGAGCGGATTATTCATGAGAACCTCTTTCGTGCTAATTGTTTTTAATGAAGTTATGTATACCGTACCGCAATCTTGCCTGTCGACTACGTTCTTCGTTTATACCGTCTGATGATTTAACATCGTTAGACCCGTTCGACAGATAGCACCCTAGGTCGTTTCTCGCAGTTCTTCGAGCATTTTGGGGCAGTTGTTTGAGCCGGCATTCAGCATCGTTCGACATCATCACCAGAGCAAGCTGAACCCCTCAAAGGTACTGTGTTTTTTGTAGTAATTTTAAAGTGCACAATGTGCAGTAAAGTGTTCATTTATTTGGCGAAGTGTGGCCATTCAGTCAGTTTTGATTGTTTGCCGTCAAGTTTTACTGTCTGTAATTAGTTTAATCGTTGCGTAATTAAAGTTGTTATAGGTTTTGAGTAAGTCGGAACGATTACCGTCCAAAATTCCGAATCTAAAATCCCGACAGGACATTTGCCCGACAGACCAAAATTCCGAAAATCAAAAATCTCGACAAACCAATTTCCCGACAGCCAATATCCCGACATCCACTTTCCCGACACACATTACATTACAATACATTTCTCTAAGTGGAAGAAAACATTACATTACATTACAATACATTTCACTGCGAGGTGAAAAGGCACCGCGACCGCTTACGTCCCCCTAGACGACGTAGTTGCCGCATTTCGCATGTTAAAAAGCTAGTTGCCGGAATAGTTGCAGCCAGTTGCCAAATATTTTGGAAAAAAATACGTGAAAGGTAGACCAGCTAGGGGACGAAGACGTGTTGTCGAGCCGCGCTACCACCCACGCATATGGAATCAGTACAATGTTGCCCTAGAGGGATCGCACAAAACCAATAACATTAGCGAAGGGTGGCATAACCGATTTCGGTTGGTGGTGGGCAAGCACCACCCTGATCTCTATAGTGCGCTAACAGAGTTCCAAAAGGAACAGGCCAACTCTGAAATAATTTTTGCTGAACTGAGCCTGGGAAGATCTGTAAAGGCAGCACCGAAGAAAAAATGGCGGGCGACACAATCACAAATTCGGAAAATTGTTTCTGATTACAATGAATATGAAAACGAAGGCAAAAATTGATCAATAAACTCCATGCACCGTAATGAAATGCTTTCTTTGTCGAGGTAATAGTCTGTCGGGATATTGGCTGTCGGAAAATTGGTTTGTCGGGATTTTTGCTTGTCGGGATTTTGGTTTGTCGGGCAAGTGACCTGTCGGGATTTTGACCGAGAATGGTCGGAACATTTGCTGTCAAGTTTACTGCCCGTATTTAGATTAAACGTTGCGCAATTAACAACATTAACCTTTATCGAGTATTTGATTTACTGTTTTCTTTGTAATTTTTGCTAACCAATATCACTTGGGAACGTGATCAATAAATGTCTTTTTCCTTAGCGTTTCAAAATTGTTTTTAACAAATAATTTTTTCAATCGTTATTTGTCAGATTATTATTTTGAATTGAAGTGTCAGTGTTATTTTCATCAGAATAGAGGAATATTATTTGTGCGTATGGTCCGTCAGCTGGGATTGTCTTACATGCACAACAAGAACACCGAAGGAGATATCTGAATAAAAATTCTCCAATAAAACAGAAATATGAGGTTCAACAGTACCTATAGCCATCGTATTTACCAGATCTGACGACGGATTTTTATCTATGGGGTCCCATGAATTGATTATAAACTTGAATGAATTATGTAATAGAATACTACAAGCTGCGGATGCTATTCGAAATAATCTACAAATGTTATTGACAATATAATTTGTTGAATTTTGGGTCAATCAGCATCTCTTAACTTTAGGACATTGGCTAATAGGAACTTCCACTGACATACTGACAATATACAATATAGCGACTCGCTATTATCGATTTGGTACAAGCTAGTTTAATTTTGTTTCGCCTAAAAATCTATATTTTTTAAGATTTCGTTATAATCCCAATGGAAGACAATACAACGAGTCCGCAGGACTCGTCGTATTTTTAGCTTTGGGATTATAACTCATAATATTTATCACAAAAACATCGATAATAAGCGTACTACGTATTATATTAGCCTGGAGAATATAACAACTTTTATTACGCACGACAAGCTTTTGCTAGAACCAAAAATATACATTGGTTGATTATATTTCGCTGTCGACATTAACAAAAAACCTGATGCCTAGTAAAGCTTATAGTAAAATTAGGAAACGAGTAAACTGCTATACTATGATCGGCTGTAGTGTTTTATATTCATTTCTTATGTTTTATACTACGTTCAAATTACCTGTGAGTATAAGCACAGGGAAATTGCTGTTCAGGTTTTTTTACAAAAGAAGCTTTCTCTAGAGAAAATTCCACTCAGAACCAAAATGTACCCTTGAGTCCCATTTACAGTTGGTGTAGAATTACAAAAATTTCGATTGGAGAAAAGTGTTGAAAATCGTTTGCGTTTGCCTTTATATAGAAAATGGACCACGCTAGAGTTTTAAGAATAGTATAAAAGCACTTTCTTAAATACGTTAAATGTTTTTGGGCGACATAAATCTTTTTATTGGTTTCCGGTCGTTGTTGGAAAAGCATAAAAACATATTCATAATAATGCGTAATCATCATGGTTTCAGTAAGTTTAATCATTTTAAAAATTCATATGTCAAAATTTAACCGCGGTTAAAAATGTGTCAGTATTTAATCGCTTCTGAATAATTTTGTCATCATTAGCAAAGGTGCTCCACCAACTGAATATTATCTATTGTTTCAGGAAATAATCATGCCAGATATCCCGCATTCATATAAACTAGCCTGAATAACTTTTCACGATATCAAACCATTTTCTCTGAAGAAATATATCTCGTAAATTTTCCACCTCAAATTTTTTGTTGAGCTGCAAATTTATTTGATAGTTTTCTTAGCAAAAACACAAGATTACCTATTAGGACTAGGGGGCCACAGAATAAATTACGACTCCGTGTACATACTGGCCAGGACTAAAAAATACTTCCCTCGTGTTATTCCGGAACCCTAGATATTATTAAAAATCCAAACAACTTCAATCGAGAAGACTGCTACCGCCTTAGTGACACATGGAATGTAGCTCTGGGAAACCAATCAAACCATAAACAAGTTTCACATGAGCAACCAAGCGGAAAACAAGTCCCAGTAACATACAAAATCTACATGAACAGTCAACCGTAACGACGTCTCGGTATATAACGAGGAGCAAAAGCCAACAACATCAGTCTTTAGAAAACTTCTTAAGAAGGTGACAGCATGAGCAGGGAAACGTCAAGTTCAAATCGACGACTACGGCATAACCCGGTCGTGAAAGCCTGTATTCGACTATTAAACGCCTCTAAGGGAGGTACTTATTCAAGAAGACCGAAAAGCTGGAAAAGTTACGGAAGAAAAGACAGCTGCTTACATCGTTGGCGTTCTCGAAACGCTGCCGTGACAAAAGAAGCAAACCTAAATTTATCAAGATTCAACACAATTTACAAACTGTTGCTGTCCGAAGGATTATGTCAGGCCATTTTATTTTTCTTTAATTCCTATAGCTACGTAACCATTTCGAACAGTTTTGGTACAGAATTGCCTGTATATCGGATCCGTTTCAGTCATACTTTATCATATAATACTTCAACTTTTTGCATCTCAAATTCTAAAGTTGTCACGCACGCAACTTTGCTCCGCGCGGGGCTCTATGCCGTCGTAGTTGCAGCTGGCTGTTGGAGCGCCTTTCTGCAGTAAATTTAAAACGAGACCCTGCCTCTCAGTCATTCGTTCCATTGCATTCTTTCATATTTAGGCGGCTTCGCCGCCCGTTGTCACGCGAGGTTTATTGCGTTGTGATTGGTCACAACTTTTGGAGCGTTAGAGCGCGTCTGTCTGGAAAGCTCGGCATAGCGTCTGCTTGAGGGTTCAGTTTCGACCCGCAAGAGAGAAGCGCAAAGGCGTTCGGTGTTTCTTTTGTGCTGTAACAGCGAATTTTTTGACTTTCTTAATTGTGAGACGGGTCTCGGCAAGTTATGGAAGTGACGGTGTGTGCTTTGGGTGCTCTATGTTGATGTCCTAATTCGCCGATACCGCTCGTTCAGTATTTACGAAAACTTGTTTAGCTGATATTTTCGTCATCTGGTACGGGATCTTTCTCTCGAGCAGGCTAATTAACGGCTCCTCAGGTTTGTGGTCGCTAAGAGGGCGTTACGCAACCATTCCCGAATAAATTAAAGGAATTTTCTGGACGTCTTCGAGTTTTACCTACCCCCAAGTCAAATGACAGCTGTAGCGAGAGTCGTCACCCGCTTGCCGCATTCAACATTCTGGCATCAAGGCTGAGTGGGTCAAAAACAAGGTATTTCCTGTTCAGTTTGTGTAACTAATGAAAGATATTTGCTAATAACATTTAATCGAAGCACTGTGCGTTTATTGATGGCTTTCAAGCGTGTGTAGTTAATTAAACACGCCCGCTCATTTGATCGAAGCACTGTGCGTTCATTGTTGTATTTCACTTTTGTGCATTTAATTAAATATATTTGTTAACAGCATTTAACTAAAGCATTGTGCGTCCATTGTTGCATTTCACTTTTGCGCACTTAATTAAATATATTTGCTAACAGCATTTAATCACAGCATTGGGCGCTCATTCCTGAATTTACTTGTAGATAATGTAAGTGCTAATGTTAGATAAGACGCTCCCAGCTGGGCCTATATTTAGTCTTTCTAGGGTAAGCCCTTTATACCACTGTGAGTGTATTATTGTAACTGTCGGCCAGGGTTTTGCCCTAATAGAATTGTTTACTACATTTGACTTGGTATGTGTACATGCTTATTTACAGGCTGATTCCGTCACTATGTCAAGATCGATGTAAGGTGAGCCTGGGGAGCGGTTCATGAGTGTTGCAGGTAGGTCGACGCGCTGTCGCTACACTGTTGTTCCCCAGAGTTAGTACTTGAGTATTTCTATCCCGTTTGGCTTTCAAGGTTTAGTTAAGCGTGGGTTATCTCCTATTGAATCTTCTGGGGCCCATTTATTTTGTAACATCCTATACATACCGGCATACTTGCCATGTGGTGTACCGTTTCTAGGACCACGTCCATCTTTCTGAGCGTATTCGAGCCGTGGCCTTTAGCCTGTTTTGTGCGATTTTCAGGGTAAGTGTGGACGTTTCCCGGACATGTTTGAATATTTGGCACTCGCTCACTCGTGAGTGTCGTTAAAACATGTTGATACTGTTACAATTATCGATTAGACCGAGAGTACTCTTACTAGGGAAAGAGCACGCCATACTTATTACAAACTCCAAGAAACATCTACTGAGCTCTACTACCTACATCTCGTGCTCAGTGCGATTTTAGATGAAAACCTTTGGAAGATAGTGGATCGTATCAGCTAGGCCCACTCAGAACACCACATGAGCAATACGACCCAAAAACATATAAAGAAGTTCGAGAAGCTTCAATCCAAAGTAACACCTGTAACAGGATTGGATATCAAGAAAACGGTAATAAACTTTTCGGACCAACCCTTCTCTGAAGATTATACCTAGATTTTGGAAAAAGGATTGCATTTTTTCCATTAATCCATCCTACATACCTACTGAAGAAGTCATCGTTGAAATTGAGTGCTATTTGCAAACTTCCAGTTGAGAAATCCGAGGAAGTGAGATACGAGATCTGTCGTATATTGAAACGTGTCAAACCACCACGAGGAGCGTGATCGAGCCGTAACACAAGCTTTAAAGGAAATCCTTAACAATCCAGACATTGTAGTTATACGTGCTGACAAATTAAACGCTACTGTAGTGATGAACAGAAAGGACTACCGGAACAAAATGCAGTCACTACCGAACGATGAACAGTACATAACACTGAAGAAGGACTGCACATCAAGGATAGAACGCTAGATTAGAGGAGCTATCAAGAGCTCATTAATATACCAGATTCTGAACATGGACGATTACTGCCTAGCGATACTAGACCGCTCAGACTTTACGGACTGTCGAAAATCCACAAACCAGAAGTTTCAGTCAGGGCAATTGTTAGCACTTGCGAATCTCCTACGTATGAACTAGTCAGATACCTCGATAACATATTACAACCATACGTAGGCAGAACCGAATCCTACGTAAGGAATTCTGAGCATTTCGTGGAAATATTGGCTCAATTGGAAGTAACGGACCAGGACATGGTGGTTAGTTTCGATGTAGAATCCCTGTTCACCAACGAACCAGTAGTAGATTCAGTAAGTCTTATACAACAATGCTTCGTTCCTCAAGGTCTCTCTCCGAGAAGATGTCCCAGAGTTAGTAAGGATGTGCCTCAGGACGACCTATTTTCTTTCGAAGGGAATGTACTACGAGCAAAAGGAAGGAGCCGCTATGCGGCTCCCCTTATCTCCAGTCATTGCCAACATAGTTATGGAAACCTTTAAAGAAGAAGCTATTCAGTCCAGCCATCTCAAACCTAAATGCTGGGTCCGCTACGTCGACGACACTTTCGTTATATGCCCCCAATGGAAAAGCAGTTCATGGAGTTTTTTTGGCACACCTAAACAACCATTATGCCAAAATAAGATTCTCTATGGAAACTGAAGAAAACCACCCGTTAACAACAGATTAAGCCATACAGTGTTTGGAAAGAAGACTCACACTGACCGCTATCTAATTACATGCTTCGTCTCATCATCATCCCCAATAAAAGAGATTATTGATCAAGACTCTTATTCATCGGGCCAGCGGTATTTGTGACGAAAACAGTAAACCACAAGAAACTAAGACATGTGGAAGAAGCTTTACGCAGGAATGGCTACAGTCGACGAGATATCAGGAAAGCGTGCCAATACACCATAAAACCGAAGGAACCTAAATCTAAAGCTATGAATTACGTCTGCCTTTCTTTCATCGCTAGAGTAACCGACAGAATAAGAAAGGTCTTATCTAAGAAAAACATCGGGATTCGCTAATGTGCCTTGCACAAGGATATTTACGGCAGACTTGGCGTTTTGCTGTTTGTGCACCCATATCGACTAATGTTTCTCAAGACATTGCAGCTTGCATCATCAGAGTGCAAGTCGCTCTAAAAACTGAAGGTCGGTGTAGAGCTATTTGTAATCTGTGCCAACCGTGCGGACCGACGTAACGCTGATTGGTTGTTCAAGTCCATTATAGTTTAGTGAAATTCAGTTTAACAAGGATGTTCCTGTACTTTGATTGTACGAATATTATACGATGTTCTTGTATAACTAATCTTGAATATTAAAAAAAGAACTCAACTCTTCCGGTCTTATTCCTCTAGCTTTTTTTCGAGCTGGTAAAATGTACTTATCGATCTTGTATCGCATTATACTAAATGAACTATAGAATAATTGGTGTAAAAGTGAAAAGTGTATCACAAATAATGGCAAGTTCTGGTTGGTGTGTTGTAAGTTCCATTTAAATTTATAACAAGGAAATACTAAAATTAGCAAATTTTTAATTTTTTTATTGCATATTACTAAAGCTGACCGGAACTTCGACAGTAACGCTATACGTAATGAAATGAGCAACTTCTGCCTGTGTATGCAGAATTCGTTCAGAAAAATACTCTACTTCTTGAGAGACATTATTGAAATATCAACAAAGCTCGCCTTCCGTTAAAGAAAAAAAAATGGTTGACGGCCAGGCCGACAGATATATAGCTGTGAGTGGCAGACAAATTGATTGACACGCGCTCCTGAATTCCATATATATTTTCAACGGATTCGTGTTCTACACCTGTAGGCTTACACGCACCTTTATGGTGATTTATAACCGGCGGAATAGAGCAAAACACATTGTATTCAGATAAAATATGCAACTTCAGAGTTAATTGTTGATGTTTACAGGAAAGACACTAGCGGTTGAACCAACTTAGATCGCCAGTTCACAGGTTATTGAATTTCCCAATGGCAAAAAGTAATGTTTAAACCGAATCAGAATTGAGAAAAGGAGTTGTCGGTGGTTTTCAATGTTTAATGCACAAGAAAATTGGATTCCTATGTCCTTCAATTCGGGAGCGATTACCTTGGAGCAATCACTCAAAAACAATTTTGTCCAAGTATAAAGTAAACTATGTAGTATGGGGAGATTAAAGCATAATTACATTAATTACGTAAGAAATACAATGAAAATATTATTTTCAAAGGACAGTGCGACACATGAAGTTAAGAAAAACAATCACTAGACCATATTCCATGTGAGAAGTTTATCACTGCCAATAATCATATACTGAACGTGAAATGTACACTTGTTATATGTTATTGTATCAATACTCCACTCTTGGTTGGCTACTTTTAAATTTCAGTAGACATTTCAGAATTATGATATGTAATTCCGAAATATCTTAGATGGAAAACTAGTTCTGGTCCTCTTTCAAATGAAGACAGAGAGTTTGCGCAACCATGTTTAGTAATGTTCGTCAATCATTGTTCAGTAGAAATTCCTGCTGTGGTAAATTCGACACTGTGCTAGATAATTGGTGATTTTATTGTCTCAATATAAAATCCGTTTTAATTGCTGAGTGTTTCATGTTTTCGAATACGGAGATATTTATAAAGAATCTGCCAGAATTTTCATGATACCATGAGGGAATGGGCGTTAAAAATAATCGGTTGGTTTGCATTTTTTTGTGCTGCGTGATTTATTTTTTGGATAATCGAACTAGACAAAAAATGGAGCAAGCCTTACTTACTTAATTTCTTCTGAACTTCGATTTGCTGAAAACGTAATCCTTCAAATTTAACATAGTGAGTTTTATATGTTACTGCCTCGCTACAAGCTAATTCGTAGTATGCTGCATTTACATAGCTTCTTGGTTTTGTAAATATTCAACTTTACCAGAGCAACTGAGTTGTGACTTCGTTTTCCACGAAATTTGTAGTCATTGCAACAATTTAATCTACTCCTGATGTAGTGCTAAAAATAATAACAAATATTTTTAATAAATATTTAAATGTAACGAGTACGCATCAACGGAATGGAAGATTGCTTATATTAAATTGATCCTCAAGAAAACAGATGAAACAGACTGTTCAAATTGTAGAGCTTCTAGTGTAACTGCATCTATTACTAGACTGTATGGACGAGATTAGAGCAATAAAATATAAACTCAGACCAAGGAAGTAGAAGAACATAGTAGCTTTAGCGCTATAGGATTCTGTATTCAAAACCTTTTTTCTTAAACGACTGATAAAGAAAACACTGGCATGTGGTTAATTATTCTTCAAAGATCTAAAGCTTGTGGCAGTGTTACGTGTACTAACCGACAGCTGTATCAAAATAAATTACATCCGTCCTTAATAATATAACGGTAGAGTGGTCGTAGTTCAAAAACAAAATAAATGACTAATCGCTATAATTACAATATTAATGAATGGGTGCCAGATTACGTATAGTGATAGAATACTTCAATGGAGCCACTCTAGGTAGCTATGCTTGATCATTTCAGAGCAAACACATCACCAAGAAAAGAAAACTAAACTCTCAAAAGAACAGTTATATTTAAAAGGTTACGTATATATACCTAATTCAAATAATAAATCACATTACGAGGCATTCCGATAAATTGAAAATACAACGCAAGTGTGTAATAAGAAAATACAACTATTAAAGTGTGTTATAACTGTATGTCCATTATACAAAGTTTACAGTATGTGAGAATTCGCAACTAAGACAACTTTTAGCTTATTATTGCAGAATAATTACAAACAGTTGTTACGACAACTCATATTTGCGCTATTCTCTTAGTGCAGACATTAACGTTAACAAATATTATAAAACGTTAAACCACGACTTTAGTGCAAGTAAAAAACATAACCTTGGATATCGACGTTTTCTTCGAAACGTAGAGCGCCAGACTGGATACCGACAACTGAAAACTACATCAATCGTGATAACATGCAGCTGTTTCGGCGCTTAGAATAAATTAATAAATGCAATAATAATTGCTGGCGACTTCACTCATCCGAAAAAACACAAGTTAAACCGCAAAGTATAACAACCTAGAAAAATGCCAGAAAAGGTCGACAAATGTAGAGAAAGGTCGATCTACCTGTACGGAAATACTTATTACGTACTTTAACTCTACGCCATAAAATTGACTCGTCCCTTCGTTTGTGTTTAGGCTTACAAGTGAAATGTCAAGACAGTAATCACAAATGCATTGACAACACTTAGTAGAGTAACCAAAACGAGTAAAGTTAAAACTATTAAAAGTAAAACGAGACTTTCTAAACTTTACCTTGTAAATAAGAGTTTAAGGCAAGGATAAAACATCTTACTTTGTTCAAGATTATGAGCATTGCGAGCCAACTAGGGAAAACAAATGTATTTACATTGCTATTTTCTAACGATCAGGTGGTGCTCATTTTGAACGAAGATTAGTTACGTGCGTAGTAAGAAAATGTAGAGAAGTATATACCAATTAAGGCCTAGAAATTAATACTATGAAATTCAATACATGACAGTCGGTAATGAGAACAGTGTTAAGTCCTGAATTAGTGTTCTGGAAAATAACTAGAGAAGATGCTGACGGGTTACACGTTTAGTTCGCCTCAAAAATGGAAAATATAGATGAAGCGCAGACGGATACCTTTAAAACAAGAACGACTATATTGCTAAGCCATATGAAAAGAATCCGATAAACGACTGTTATAAAAACTGCTATAAAAACAGTCGATTGTATATGTAACTAGGGACTATGGTAAACACAAAGAATATATGCTGAACTTTACATACAGCTGCAGTAAATACTTGGCCTTAATAACTTTAGCCGCGCTACACGAAAAAGGGTTTAAAAGAGACAGGCCGTAAGCCATCACTTTTAATAAAGACGTCATCATATACTAGACGAGGTTAATAAAGCAGCAACGCGTGCATATATTAAATATTAATACCATGACCTACATTTTACAGAAAAATGAAATTGCAGCATTTAATTGAAATTCCCCTAAATGCGGAAAATTAAGCCGGCGGTCTAGAGACAGAGAGCTATATTTTTGAGATTACGCCGAGCAACCCTATAAATCAGACTGTCTGAGCTTATCTGCATAGTGCTGCTAAAGCTCTCGATTTTTTCGCAATTCCCCCGCATATTAGAATGTCGTGTGTGACTGACAGAACAGTAATGTGACAAAGAAAAGGTGAGGCAGAATCAAGTAGGTATCGTGAGGAGATTTTATTTCCTACGAACGCTGACAGTGGGGATATGAACGGAAGAATGGAAAAGTAAGAAGTTCGAATGTGGTCACCAATATTAAGCTTTATGGTGTGTCTGCGAATAGGTCTAAGCTAAAATTATTAGATGCCTCCAGGGAGTAATTCTTTCTAATGTACTAAAATTATAACTTACAAAATGGAGAGTGACACTTTTGTTATCTCCAGTCATGATTCGTGGAGTAGTATGATCGGGGCTCTGAGAATTTTAAATTAATTTGGTGATTTTTTTCATTTGTTATCCATACGATGCTATCGATTTAAAAAGCCAGAACGTTTTCTAATTCATTATAAAAGATTAACAAGTTGAAAAAAATCTCTATTTCATTGAACGAATGTTAAAATTTTAAATTTCTCAAAACTGTTTAACGCAAAGAATTTGGAAGAAATAATTATACTCTATTTTTTGTGGATTGAAGTTTTGCAAAATAGAGTTTTTGTGGCTCTGCTCTACCTATCGTTTGCAGTAGATATTCCAGCTGCGTCAGATCCTTGCACTTCAACATTTACTGAAGAAACAGTTTTCTACATTTAATGTTGCTGTGCAAGACAACAAAAATTATTAAATAACCATTCAGCAGTGTATGTATAATCAGCAACTACTACCAGAAGCTCCTATGTATTTGGATATCTATCTCATGGATAACCAATTTACACTGAGAAAAATATATTTACACATCTTAAAAGACATGACTTCTCAGTTCTAACATCGTTTGTTTTTTGTAGGATCTATACGAATTAAATGTCCACCCCATCGTAGTAGTTTCTTACACATTTTACATACCAGAAGACTTTAATTTATAGACCAACAAAAATTAAGTTCATCAATGGTATCTTTAAAATTTTGAAGTGTGTATTATAACACCGGAAAGTATGAAGCGGGTATTTACTCAAATTTTTAGAAGCACTTCCTTGCCCCTCTCTTAATCGCTTCGCGTTCATCCCGTAAAGCAACGATTGAAGCTCAGCCCGGTGGTCGACTTGCCTTGAGTCTTGCCGTGGTTAAGTACTGCGTCCAGCTAAGTTGACCTGTTTTATTAGTTCAGTAATACATGTAGTGAGCGACTGCCAAATTTAATATGCTAGACTAAGTTAACTAATGCGTGTTGTGAAATTGACCGCTTAAGGGGATCTAAGTTTCTACTGCATCCCCGTTTGGATGTGCAGAATTGCAATTGAAATTGGTTTTTGGTTTGTCAGTAGACCATCCAAACTGGTTTACTTTTCTTGTGTTGCAAACGTGACTTCATACGCGTAGGAAACTTAACGATGTGTTGTGACCCTAGCGTTTGCAACTGTCATTTGAAAGAAATATATTTTACGAGTATTGTTTTAGTATAGCCGTTTCCAATTTTATACTCTTTATTTAGCGTATGGAATGCATACAATACGATCACAGTAAAAAGATTACAAAAAAAACAAAGCACAATACAATAAAATATAGATCTATATGTCAATGTCTAAATTACTTAGCCATTCAATTGCGTTGGGTGTACATAGCGCAAAATCTTCAAGCTGACCAGGGTAGGCACGATTGGGGCAGGTTGATACTATATGGCGGATGGTTTGTCGTTCGGCTCCACAGTCACATTGTGGGGATTCCGCTCTTCCCCACGTATATAAAGAGTCAGCACACTTGCCATGCCCAGTTCGCACTCTGTTTAGTTTCGTCCAGAGCCGGCGTGGTAGGTTTGATCCGTGGAATCCTTGAGTTGGATCAGGTATTCGGATGTAATCATCAGCTGAACCTTCCGTCCATGCATTGGTCCATTCATTCACCACTCTAAACTCCTCAGCTACTTCCATTGCGCTCTTGATAGGGGGGTGTCTTGATTTAAGTCGTTGGTTCTGTCGTGTAATATATGGGATATCATGATGGATTGGCAGGCGGTCGTTGGCAGTTATCGTTTTGTATTCTCTGACCAGAGCTGCTGTTCGTCGGATTCCAGGTGGTGCGATACTACTGAGGACAGGAAGCCATCGAATTGGTGTTGGTCGTATGGAACCAGAGATTACCCTCATTGTTTGGTTGAGTTGGGTGTCAATACTCTTCTTGACATGTGCACTATTTATCCAGACAGGCGCACCATACTCTGCTACTGAATAAACCAAGGCTAGGGCCGCTGTTCGTAAGGTGGTTGCATCGGCGCCCCATGTTGTGCCACAGAGCTTTGATACGAGGTTGTTTCGCGCTCTCAGTTTCCCAGATACATTCGTAAGATGTTGTCTGAACGTTAGTGTTCGGTCGAGAGTCACACCGAGGTACTTAGGGCTGCTGTTGTGGTTAAGAGTTCTACCATTAAATTTGACATGAAGCTTATCGTTTGCTTGGCGGCTAGAGAGGTGGAAACAACATACTTCTGTTTTCGATGGATTTGGGCATAGCCTCCACTTTTTAAAATACCCATTTAGGTTGGCCAAATCTTCGTTCAGGGCCTGTTCTGTTGGTGATTTAAGTTTATGTTGAAAGGACATTGCAATGTCATCCGCATAAACGAACTTCCTGCAATTAGTTTCAGGTAGATCTGCAGTATAGAGGTTAAACAGAAGTGGGGCTAGAACTGATCCCTGGGGAAGTCCGTTATTGAGCATTCTGATCTTGCTCTCAGCGCCATTTATATATACTTTGAACAATCTGTTCGTTAGGAGATTATTGATTAGCGTCGATATTTTGAGGCACGGTATGACTCTAAGTAGCTTATATATAAGGCCCTCTCGCCATACCGTGTCATATGCTGCTGTGAGGTCTATGAAGGCTACTGATGTTTTTTGTCCTTTCTCAAATCCTGCTTCAATGTGTGTGGTTAGTGATAAAACTTGGTCAGTGCAGCTACGTTTTACTCGAAATCCAGCTTGTTCAATTGGTATTGTGGCGTCTATATGAGGGGTCATACGGTTAGACAGTAATCTCTCCAGTAATTTGTAGCAGCAACTTAGGAGCGCTATAGGTCTGTAACTTTCGGATAATTCCTTCGCTTTGCCTGGTTTTAGAATGGCGATGATTTTAGTTTTCTTAAACTCCGCTGGTAAGATGCCAGTCCTGAGTATGTTGCTATAGAAACTTGAGAGCCATTGGCGCACTTTTGTGCCACAGTTTACAAGAAATTCCGGATAGATTCCGTCAAAGCCTGCTGCCTTTCCCGTTTTGGTGTTCCTGAGAGCATTATCTAGTTCGCTGGTAGAGAAGTCTCGTGAGAGTTCTGATGCAGCAGGTGTTAATTTTTTGAGATTCTTAAGAGACTTTTTAACAGTTCTCGTGTGCTCTTTGTCTGAGGGAGCACGAGATACGTTCACTATACGACCTGCTATTTCATTAGGGTTTATGGGTATTTTTACTCACAGATTACTGAGATTTTATACTCTGTCATTCTATTGGTGAAGCAAAATGCAGCTACATGTATTATTGAAGTAAGATAAGCTTTTCAAACACAAGATTCTTGCAGTTAAACACAAATTTTCCTTTACTAAGGCGAGACTTTGGCAAGGTATCTCCATTCTATTCTTGGCAAACACATTAGGTGCGCTCATAAAAATAACACGTATCTTTCAAGATGCACTTTGTCACTCCTATCGTGAGCGAGCCCTCTATTTCATCTTACTATCTATTACTTCCCACTGAGTTAATTTGAGCACTTTTTAGGCTTGTTACATGTCGTAAACGGGGTTTCCCTGGAAGAAAGCAGAGCTAACTGTTGCAGAGCGTAATAGTGAGAACTAAAAACTCCGAAGGGAATCGGATTATTCGCTTCAAATTAAAATGTTTAACACAACTGTAAATAAAATAGTAATATACGAAGTTAAAAATACTAAAATCGAAAAGGTTGAACAGTCGCTTGAGTAAAAAAAAATTAACCAGTTGGTAAGGACCTTTACACAGAGAGGGTGCTGAGTGAGAGACCTTTTGAAACAAGAATCGAAAGAAGATGAGGTAGAGAAAAAGTTAAGATGACATATATCAGGTACTAAAACCAATATAGGAAATGATAATTTTGGTAACAAATTTAAAAATGCTAAAATTATATCAGGTACAAAGCGCTAGCTAGCTTTAACTCTCGGTAGAATTATGGTGTGGATAAGAACCAGACAGCGATTCTTAGGGTTAAATACAAATTCATACATTGTCACAAAATGGGCACCAGTCGTTAAACACAACAAAAAAACAAATCTAGCTACTAATTATCACCTATTACCACCTATTTTGTAAGCCCCTTGCTTCAACCTAAATCTTAAAAAACAGCAGGTTCAAGAGGGATCATAGTCCCCTACAAAGAAACTATAAACCAACAATAGTTAATAGAATTTAATATCATCTGTTGCAATTGGAATTAACCTTATAATTAAATCTGGAGGCTCAATAAGGCCAATAATTGTAAAGTAACAAATATATGAGTTGGAGTTACTCAAAGCATAACACACAAATATGAATTATTAATTTTCGAAACACATTGTATACAACAGATTAAAAATTCCGAACTCCAAGAACATTAACGGCTGCTCTGATAAAGAAGCTTGTAAACTTTTAAAATAGAAACTACTATAACTAATAAAATTCTAAAGCTTCAAGCTTAGCAAACAAGCTAATACTTATCTCGTACAGTTTGATAATCAAAGGTCGTCGTAGAACTGTTTATTCTTAGGCAATAGCCTTTTACCCATAAATAAAATAATCAATCTGAAAATCAATCCATCTACTCGCGAAACACAGAAGCACTATCATTGCGATCTTAAGGAGGGTCTCACCAATTTCTGCATACAATTGTTGAATAGGGCCTTAAAGCTGATACAGGCGGCTGCTGTAGCCGAAGGAAATTCAAGCCGCCACTAAACTGCTCGCATCTGAGTTTCACGCTACAAAAGCCGTTTACCATGATGACATCTAGCAACAGGAGTAGATCACAGAGAAACTGCAATCCATAGCAGTTTGATGCCTGTGAGCCGGAGGCTTGGAAGTACGAGAAGCGTTCAAAATTATAATTTAATATTTATTCAAAAACCAACACAAGGACTCTAATGTATATCATGTCATTTTTCTACTTAATCTCCCTTTCTTTTAATAAGCTGGTGGCATCTTTCCGGAAGTTACGGTATTCCGCGAGAAAAAAATTCTTTTGGCCGCTGTCACACCCATTCCCGAACAATTTCGATGACTTCTTCATTACAACGAGGTCTTTTTCTCCTAGAAACTCTTTTAAGGGTCCAAACAAATAAAAAACTGATGCAGCAAGATATGAAATGTATGGTAAATGGGGTAGCGTGGTCCATTTCAATTTTTTAATCGTAGTCAGCATATGAATAGCGAAATGGGGTCGAGAATTATCCTGTAAGACACAGACAAAAAATTTGCGTTTTTTTCAAGTTCCCCTTACTGATATTTAATGCAGAAGGAATATCATTCACTGTAATTTGACGAGATTTTCAAATAACTGCATTTTAGTCTGTCAGCATTCTCTTCTGTTGTCAATGTTTTTGGACGGCGAAAATGCGGTTCATTCTCGGCACCTTTGCAGCCATTTTTAAATGCATTATTCCTTTTGTAAACGCTTATGGCTGATAGTAATTGCCCATCAAACTGTCTTTTAACTCTTACACAAATTTCTTACGGTTTGATATCTTCGTTGGTAAGAAATTTACTAATAATGCGTTGTTTGAGGCTTGAATGCACTCCCACTTGACTCATGCTTGCCAATTGAACAAAAATTAATTGTGACGACTTAACGACTGAATGAAGCTTGGACTTGTTCCAGAGCATTGACTAATGCATACAGCTTCTGTGCATGCCTTTTACTTTTGGCGCGCAATTCAAATTATAATTCATATTTGAACGCTCCTCGTATAAGGCCTGAAAGCAGGCCTAATTACCACGAAATTAAAACTCACAAAAAAATCTAAATAGAAAAATCTCACGAAGGCTGAATATCGGCCTGAACGTGTTTGAAAAGACGCCGCTGTGGCATATCAATTGTTACAGAAACTCGAGGCTTCCATTGCCTGCTAGTTAAAACTATGCAAAATTCCCGCAGAAGGCTTCTAAATAAATTATTTCGGTCCCGGACTGCTTTGAACACAGCTGGCTATCGAAGAAGCGCCGCACTGAGAAATTTTTCGCAGGTGTCAATCTCGAAGGTCGAGCGTTCCTTGGGCAAAATCGACATCATGCCACGCCAAGAGCGGGACGTGCGGGAAAACCATATTCGAAAATAAACTACCTCGAGGAACTATATATTTAATAACGTAACGCAAAATAAAATGGGGTGTGGCTTAGTGAAACAGGTAAAATTTGGAAAGTAAACATTTGAATTTTGAAACTCAAGTAGTCTAATTTTCAAAAGTCAATTTCAAATTTTGAAACAATAGCAAGACAGCGGCAGGTATAGACAGCCACTAATTGTTTGAAAGACTCGGTTGTATTTTTTAAAAGAACGAGTTTCTTGTGAAATGAATGAGTATACTTCAAGAGAAATAGCAGACATCGTTTTAGTGTATGGCTTTTGCAACGAGAGTACCCGTTAAACATTAGGCAAGAGATGTTCTTCCAACCAGACGGAGCACCTGCTCACAGTGGCAGAGTCGTTACAGAATGGTTAAATTACTATTTCAATGGTATATGGATTGGCCGGTTTGGGCCTGTGAGATGGCCGCCAAGGAGTCCCGACTGCAATCCGGTAGACTTCATTTTACGGGTTTTTTCAAACAGCTGGTTTACCGTGAGGTAATTAACACGAGAGAACAGTTGCAGCAAAACATTTTCGAGGCTGCTAATTCGTTAAAACTATAATAATATTCAGTAATTAAATAATTACCTAGTACGACGGTGCCATACTTGTATTGCGACTCTTGATGAGCTTTTTGAACATTTCCTATAATTTTTGTATTTTTAGTCATTGTTTTGTTAATTTTGTGTTTATTTTAATGTATTTTCAAAGTAATCGGATAATTATTTTGCAAGTTATATTCACAAATAGATTTTTTTATGAGCACCCTGTATCTCAGCAAGGGAGCATTTTGGTACGAAGGTGTATTAGGTTAATTGCTTTGTTTTGGCTTAAAGAAGCTTTGGTTAATTTTTACACCTAATTATGACTCACCCTGTATAATTGTCACCACAGAAATTACTATATGGGCTGTGCCTTAACTATACAGATTACTTCAATTTCAAATAATGTAAAGAGTTATGTCGTAATAAAATTTACGAAGAGACAGTCACAATCCATTTACGTTACATTTTTTGTACAATAAAAACAGGAAGAATTAAATTACACTTTCTTGAAGCAGGAGATAAGCAACAACTTTTCGGAATTAATTCGTACTCGTAAAAATTTCCCTATGAAATCAGAAATCTTAAAAACATAAGCGAAAAAGTGGGGAAGTTGTCAAGCTGTAGTCGCAGGTACAATTCTACAGAACAACCTTCTTTCAAAACCTGTTGAAATCTCCCCACATTGAATTAAGGCTCAAAAAACAAAGAGCTAAGAATAATGACAAAAGTTTGAAATCCTGGTAGATTGCTACTGCTTTTGAAATATAAAGCCGCTCTCAAGTACTCTGTGGAGGTATAAGGCCTGCACTGACACGAGTTTTGTAATATCTTTTGTTCGTTTGTAATGCGAATTCAGGAATGTCGTTAGGACTTAAACCAGCGAGGTTGGGCTGAAAACTTAGTACGTAAATGCAATCACACCGAGACTTAAAAAGGCAGTGACATTTGCAAGATTCTCAGCAGCGAGAAGTTTTGCTAATTTAAGAAGACAGAAATGGGAGAGTTTCTCTTTGTGAGCATTATTTCATTTTTATCAAAGTGATGTTATGATACCATTTATTATCTACTTTTATTAATTGAGATACGATTCATGTTTTTAAACAGGTATATGAAAGAGCTTGGTATGCAGCAAATTCTTAGATAATGACAACAAAAATGATTGTCCAACAGTTTTAAGGAATAGTTGGTTATGCAAATATATGTATTTGTTGTCAACAACTAACAACTAACAACTTAATTTTTTCAGTTGTTGAGTACTAGTCTTACTCCGAGAAATTACAGGAAATTGTGTAAAGATGGTTAATAAATATATTTTTTAAAGAAAAAATGAGGGGGCAGATGAGAAAAGGGGAAAAGTAAAATATAAAGATTGGTGTGTAGATAAAACAAAATACTTACAGCTTCAATTACAGCCTCATAAAAGCTTATGCATTACATTAGGGAGCATTCGTAACACAAATACCGTTTCGTACTTCAGGGGTTACTGCGTAAAGAGTTTGTATGTACATCGAGTGCTCCAATAGTTTAGGTTTTGTTATGTAAAATTATTAGGTTGACGCACTATTTATCAATCTTGCTGTAAATGGGCTGTTTGGAAGTAGTGCAGTTTTCATATTTGAGCGCTCAGAAAGAGTTAAAACTAACTCGTGAACAACCGCTTAATTTCCACTGAAATTGGTCTTGTTTTTACATTGATCAGACTACAAAATGGGACGTGTGGGCCATCCTCGAAGTGTCCTCTTTTGAAATAATTCCGTGAAGCGCTTCCTGTCGGACGTGCTACCATTTGCGCTGTTTTTATTTGTTTATGACTGACTTACTGGTAAAATTATGTCCAAAGTAATAAAACATAATAATCTTCAGTGAATAGTTTAGGCTTTCTTTCTATTCAGGGCGCACTCCGCTCAGATACAGAACTGTAAAAAGTCGTTAAAGAATTTCTGAATTACGCTATCGCACTCAAAATTTAAAATGTTGGATTCGGTGTCTTGTAGTCTAGTGTGACGTCACATAATTTTAGTTTGCATAAGTGCATTTCCAATGCCGTTGGTCAAAAAAATTATAATTTCACCCTCGGTTAAAGCCGTGGAATTTAAAATTAGCAGATGCTTTGATATAGTTCGTTACTCGACATGTTATTTACTGTGTGTAAGCCTGGAAACAAAGAGTAATCTTTTCATACAAAACAATTAGCATTTTAATGCATTAAGGTAATCTCCTACCCAGCGAGACCAGTTTTCCCGAAGCTAGAAAATCAATAATTTTCCGAGTTGCCGTTTAACTTTCTTGTAAGACCCTATATTGACATTCGGCAAAAAAATATAGAATCGTTCTCTTCTCCACTGAGCATTTTCGGGGACCTAAATAAGAGCTTACTGTAAAATAAATTGTATGTAGAAATTTTATAAGTTTATTAATGCCAGGCAATGTCAAACTGATTCGTCAATAAATACTGTTCACGTACTGTAAGAATATTAACTGTATTCATAAATATAAAATCGTTTAGAAAAGTGGTACTTTTCTGTATAGCAACGGTAAATCGTTTAGAAAAGTTGTACTTTTCTACATATCAACGCATATGCACAATATTTCACAAGTTTCGAATATTTTTATATCAACATTTTTAGGAATTTCGCTAAAGTACAAGAAAACACAGCACGTGCCTTACATGAGAAAAGTGTTTTTCGTTCTACGGTTCGTTTCTAATTTTTGCTTGCACGGAAAAACTATACTTTTCTCAACTGGTATAATCTACTATTGCAATACAAAGGAGATAAACGCATTATTAATATAGGTACACGCGTGAAATTTGCACACCGAGGCGATAGCCCAAATGTGTAATCACACGAGTATGTTAATGTATTCGCACATGTATTGCACAATATTTTAGCCAAGCCCGTCCAAAGTTAAAAAGGTTTGAAAATAATCTGTTTCTCATAATTTTTTAACAAGTATAAAATTTACACTTGTGTGTTCATCAGAAATTTATTTCAATAAAATAGTGTAAAAATTGTGCATCCGCCTAGAATGGCAATTTATTGCGATATTGAAAGCGCGACGTTAGAGTGCTATTTACCTCTTTAGCGTATGTACACAAAAACTATACACATAAAATAAAAGTTAAATATAAATGTCACAGATGCAATAAATATATTACTTAGATCGCAAACCAAGTAAAACTACCGGGTGGCTATAAATATCTGATATCACATTACCTTTGGAATCAACACCGCTTTATTAAAGTGACGAATCCAACTAAACTAAATGTCACTAATGTCATCACAACTAAAATTCCTATCTGTCAAAAATTATTACAGATTGCAATAAGTAATGGAGTTAGAATATGAGATTTTTATAATCGAGTCGTAGGCTAAACTGCAGAATCCGGGGCACATTCCCCTCCTCTTATTGCATTTTATTACATTACATAGGTAACAATACTTATGGTAATTGAAATATAATGCTAACCAACATTTACAAGTAGCTAATTCCATGGCTACCGGGATCTCAGATATTTATGGCCACCCGGTATTTATATCTCTCTACCACGTGCTTGCTACCATAAGCTACGCAATGTTATTATTATTATTATTATTGTTACTATTTTTGAAAGTAAAAATACTGGTTGTTATAGACTAGAACTAGTTGTAGTACTTTTAGCTTCGTTAGCCGTAACGATCTAAACTCACCCTAGTTTTAGCTAAAAGCTAATTAATATCTATGCGAATTTAAAAAAATATATAGGTGATTTTGGTGACAATGGTTAACCTTGAGTTGTAGATGTAGTCATACGTTTGGTTTGGATTTCTCAATTATCCCTTCAGTAATGTGATGTTTTCTAATTTTGTTAGATCCCGGCTGAAGGAGCTATGTTGATTAATTAGCCCTGAGTGCTCGATATTTATAGGTTAAATGCCCGATTTGACTTTTCGAAGGTTACATACATGATATTTGGCTAGTTAGCAAGCTGGGATAACTATAGTATGCTGTGTCTCTTGTTTCGACGGGTGCAACTTTAATTGAAAGTTTATTTCCGCTAATGCATTGTTTGGCGTATCTAGTCGAATTTACGTGTGACTTCTTGTATTGTCTTAGCTAATCAGACGTGTTCTCTTGGGTTTTGGCGTATTATCCACTGTACTTCGCGAGTCTATACGTTTTGTTGCCGTGACCTCTGGTACGGTCATCTAGTAACTTTCATCAGTGATCAGGCTTAACGGCCTCCCCAATTTCAACATATGGATTGGATTCTCTTTGTTTTTCTTCGAATCGTTGAGAACACGTCATCGAAATCTTCGAGATTTCGCGTCTGGCCCTTTAGGAAAAATCTTTAATTTGGTAATCGCTGTGACTTCGTTATTTTTCTCTATTCCTACCGTTGGATTAAATAAATGCAATCTGGTAGAAACCCCATGTAGATAGATTTACATGAAGACAACGGCTTTTGATGGTTTTCGATAAATTAGGATTTACTTTGGATATTGGAGTACTAAGTCTTTTTCAAGCTGAAATGAGGGCTTTTCTAGTTTCATAGATTTTCTAGAGGTTCTATAATTTTATAGATTTTCGGAATTTCGCATGGAATGCTTGTATTTTCTTCTGGATAACTTTTGGTTCTCATTATGGACTTAGCTATCTGGATTTCCAAGTTTATGAAATTTCTCGCGATAGTCTGCACGATGTGTTTACTTGGGTAACGTTATTTCCAGCAGCTAGGTGATATTGAAGGCACATCGGTTTTCTTACACCGTGTGGAATTATAAATTACATATTTTATGCTGCGAAAGCAGTGTGTGTACGCTGGGTTTTGCTGAATTCCGTACCTACCTTGCCATTAAATACACTAAATACAATATTTTCGTTCGGTACGAGACACTACCCTCTTAAATTACTTATCTATATGTAGGCATTGAAAATCAATATCACTAATTGCGTCGTATTTATACTTTCTTCTTTTCTATAACAGGTCATAGCTAATCAAAGAATCTACGTTTGATAAATGCAATTTTTGAGATATCTTTCTTCAAGTTGCGATTACAATATCATGGGAGAAACTTAAATCCGCGAGTTGTTGAACAATCAAGTTGGTATGGTACCCGTAGTTGCTTTTTATTATTTTAGTATTAACCCACTCCCTCCTCCGGAGTAGCTCAGCGGATCCGCTGAATGCTGTTGGTTACAGAACTTTTTTGGGTGTTCACAGCTTGCTATCCTGCTTTTATTTAAGTGTTACACGATTATTATAAGTTTATGCTAGTGCTATTGAATATTAGAGCTTTCAACGTTGATAATTTATCGATCCAATTCTCTTACTTTGCAGCTTTGTTGTGCCGAGGTAACGATGTTGGAAGGAAAACTTACCACACTTCATTAAACCTTGCCTATTTTAAAATTTTGTAAGCAAGATAAAAGATATTAATATTTAAAATACAGTAAATTTCTTTGAATTATACTTCATGCACCATTGAAAGACTTCTGCAGATTTGTCAAAATTTTGTTAAAAAGTGATGGATTGAGATAGTTTTTAATTTTTGGATAGATGAAGCTGCGTATTGGATGCTTATAACGTCTTATACATCGTTCGCCACACAGAAATAGTTAAGCTACTCCCTGAAAACGTGCGCAACATTTGAATACAATTTTTCTATTGGTGGAACTTCTAAAACCTCTGTCAAAAGTAAAAGCGTATATAAATGAAGCTGTTCTTACTTCCTTACGCGCTTTTATGAAATTGTAGCCTGTGAAACTGATTCTGCCACGCATATATTTACGGGAAAGTGACTATTTCTGTATGCTATACATAATTCGTTAGAAAGCTCTTAACCACACTAATATTTAACAACCGTTAAATACGTATATTTCGACAGCTAAGATACCATCGTCAGTAGCCTTGGAGAAAATCTAACACGACACAGTTGACCGTAGGTATACTCTTCACTAAATCGCCATTGAAAGTCAACACTGCCACAAATTCTAACGCTATTCATACTGTCTGACTCTGTGGGCGTGTTCTAAACGACCAATCAGATGTCAACTTCAATATAGGGTAAAGAGCAGAGTGGGGAATGGGTCCTCCATCTTTTTACAAAGGTCTATTGCCTTGACTTTCAACTTTCAAAATAATCTAGCTGCTTCGTTGGAGTTAACGCCTTTACAATTTTTAGGTCATTTTCCATAATACTATGACCCGTTTCGTAAATATGTTGGGCAACACTAGATTTTTCGAATCTGTTGAATCTAAAATGAGCTTTATGCTCTTTAAACCTAATAGAAAACTTACGACTTTGAAACAATTTTTTGGCTTAGCCTAATTGTTTCGCCATTTATCCAATTATTTCAGGCTTAACCTGTATATTTTTAGTTGAATTATAAATCCTTTTGCATTTCAAATTCGTAAATTTTCCAAAGCAGCGGATTTTCTACCTGCATCAAGCTCTTATCATTTGCGCGATGCCCTCTCGACCTCCGCGCTATTTCTTATCAGAGTCCGAGCTTGCCTTTGGGCACGAATTGTTGGTACTTGGCACTTGCTGTCTTCGCTTTGCCCGCCGCGTTCGGCGTGGCTAAAGTTTATGTTCAAGTCAATTTACGTGAGCTCAATTAATTTAATGAGCAGTGTGTGCTTCCAAGGGCTGATTATGATCAGGTACGATTGCGCTTTTCTGTTTTATTATCTCCATAGTAATTAGATTTTTCTTAGCTCTTAATTACCAGCTTCATACACGAGTTTTTCTCGGAGGCCAAGCCTTATCGCACTTTCGACACCTGCTGGGTTCGGCGTTGCGGTCTTTTTGGGGATGCTTCTGCAGCAGTTTTCGGCGCATCCACGTCGATTACAACGATATGGTCGCAGTTCACGACTAACTTATTTGAACCGAAGGGTGCAGCTACCCCGGGCTGGGTTTGCTGTTAGCCATTTGTGCGCGCTGGAGAAGCAAGGTTAGTTCCGAGATTCATCGTGTTTTTTTTAATACCTGGATTTTACATTTATTTAAAATTTAAATGCCTACGTTTTGCAATTATTAAAATGTAATGTTCAATTTGATACATGCTCTTGCTTTTTACATTAAATTTTCATGCTTATATCTAATTATGCCCAGTATTTAAATTTGCTATTTTTATGTATTTCGACCCTCTGTAAAAGGTACAGTCACGCTTTTTTTTATTGTCAATAGCCTAACAGAAGGTTTAATTAAATGACTGAGGTATGCATATCCCACGAATGTTTTTGGTAAATTATTAAAATAACCCGAAAGGGGTTCTTAATTGTATGCGTGTCGCAACCTTCAGTTAAGATACACAATTTTGTTATTACATTATTTACATTTTAATTATCCTGATCATTGATTACTGACATTTCAAAACTTTTATTAATTATTAATTAAATGCTAGTCACTTGCAATTTATTTTTCTTCTTATTATTTGAAATCTTTTGATTTCTGGCGCCCATTTCCATTTCCTTTTCCTTTTTTTGAAGACATTCCAGGGTGCATAGCTGATGATTTGAACCTACGATCTAAAGCCGCCGATATTTGAGCTAGTTCGGCCAACGCGGTGAGTAAAGAAAGAGTTTTTCAGAGCTGCCGTGGTGTATAAATGGTAGGGGGGTTGATCTGCGATTTTGACTACCATTGCTTATTTTATTAATTAATCGCAGGTTGGCTTCTTTATTGTTTCACTGGCGCGACCAACGCTATGGGGCTCGATTTTGGTAGTAACATCAGCTGTGTTTACCTGGATGTCTTTATTTATCAATATTTAATTTTGTACTCTTTAAATTTTTACTTCATATGCCATTTTGTAATTTTCATCTTGTTGCAGTGCACGTATTTATATTTGACTTTCTTTTCTTTTCCTTTCTTCACTTATCCTTTCGTTCGGTTGTTTATTGATTTTTCTTCTCTTATCTTTCTTGACGAATGATTGGTTTAGCAGTATGTTTATAGGTAGTGTGATGGACATTGTTGAAAGGGTATGCTTTGGTGAGTGAGGTTTCTGAATGGTTTCTTTGATTGGCTGCGTGTGTGCTTTGGTAGTGTAGTATGTTTGGTTTTTCCTTATCCTTCCTTTGGTTGCGTATCGGTGGGTCGAAGGCCTGCGTGAATTACTTGTGCGGTTTGGTGTAGTTTACTCCATTTTTGGGATTTTTATTTACTTGCCTCACCGTACTTGTGTTTACTAAGGGTCTCGACTGGTTGTTTCCGGGTTGTATTTCTGGCTATTAATTTTTTTTTTTTTGAATGCGATTATTATGCATTTCTTTTGGATGCGATTTTTGTGCTGGTTGGCTGCGTCCGATGTGAGGCAGTCCTTATTTTAGGCCCCTGTTCAGTGTAAACAGGGTGTCTATATTTTTTCTGTGTCCGATGTGGTACAGGTTTTTCTTCTGTCAGACGTGACAGGGGATATTTTTGCGTCGATTTTGATGCGCTATTGCATCTTGTTATGCATTTTTTCTATGCAATTTTTTGCGTCTTTTTACGCATCTGTTTGCGTGCTGATTTTTCTCTTGCGATTGAAGGCGGTTTGCTTTCCTTGTGTTTTCTCTTCTTTAAGCGTGTCCATGTCTCCGTAAACCCGGGTCACGGCATGGAATAGTAGACCTAGCCAGTCGAAGCTTGGATGAGTGGGTGTGGCAGCGTGAGTTTTTCCGAACTCTGGTTTTTTGGTTCATTTTCCTCTCTTTCCTTTTCTCTTTTCCTTATGTCCTGTTTTTTCTTCTGTTTTTAAAAGTTGCTGTAGGGTATGTTCCCCATGGATTTTGCATTCTAGTGCTTTTCACTTTCCTTTTTACTTACCATTACTTCCGTCTCATTTGAGGATTTTTTCAAAAGCGCTTCGCTTATTTGGATTTGGACTATGGTATTATAGGATATTGTGACCGTGGAAACACCTACAGTGTCCCTTTTAAAAAACTTGTTTTTTAGTGCTTTTTGTTTCTTTCTAGGGTGGTAGGTTGGGCATGCAGGGAAGGTCACTGTTTGGGAACGTCACCATCTAGTTCTTCCCTTTTGTAACGTATAGGAAGCACTTTCATCTTGTTCTCTCTCTAAGCAACGCTAGCAGTTGGGGTCGTTTCTCTCCATATTTTGGGATTTTTTCTAAGAGTGCTTTCCCCATCCGTGTTTGTGTTCGCTTAGGACCTTATCGGATTTGATTTTCAGGTCGTTGTTCATAGCTTGTTAGCTATGTTGTTTTTTATGTGATTTTTTGAGACGAGTTTATACTTGTTTGGGGTTTTTTAAATTTTATTGTTATTTGGGTTGGTTTTTCGGCCTTGTGGAGATTTCTGGGGGTTGGGGCTAGCGATTGTGTTGCCATCCGACTCAGTGAGGGAGCTATATTCAGTCCGTCACCGGCGCGCCTTTTCCATCTAGCTGCGATGACTGGCTGAATGCCCGAGCGGGGTTTAGTGGTTGTGCGGTCGTTCCCTCCGACTTCTGGGGTCTCTACCTAAATTCGGGGCGGTTATGGTTTTTAGGATGTTATCCTGGGTTTTCACCCGAATCTTTTGTCGCAGTACTTACTGTGTTTCATTTTTTTGAAGATAATTTTTTTACTCTCCTACTTTTTGATATTAGGTTATCTTAGATTTGGAGTGAGTGATGATGATGCGGTGCGAGCTTTTCGGATTTTTGTAGTAAGGTGGATTGTGTCCTATGTGATGCAGTCGGTTTTTGCTGTGTTTAACAGTTTTTTAGGCTTCTGTCCGATTTAGACAGAACGTCTATTCTTTGGCGGTGTCCTATGTGGTGCCCTGTTATTTTTAAGCCGATTTATAAGGGTTGTTTCCCTTGGCTTATCTTTTCGAAAGAGGATTTTTCGACAGCGTTTCGCTTAGTGTGTTGGCATCATCGATCTCATTCTCGAATCCTATGGTGTCCTACATTTTTTTAATGTTTTCATATTTAAACCTTTTTATTTCTTTTGGCCGTGGGGAGTGAAACAATTTTTTGGCTTAGCCTAATTGTTTCGCCATTTATCCAATTATTTCAGGCTTAACCTGTATATTTTTAGTTGAATTATAAATCCTTTTGCATGTCAAATTCGTAAATTTTCCAAAGCAGCGTATTTTCTACCTGCATCAAGCTCTTATCATTTGCGCGATGCCCTCTCGACCTCCGCGCTATTTCTTATCAGAGTCCGAGCTTGCCTTTGGGCACGAATTGTTGGTACTTGGAACTTGCTGTCTTCGCTTTGCCCGCCGCGTTCGGTGTGGCTAAAGTTTATGTTCAAGTCAATTTACGTGAGCTCAATTAATTTAATGAGCAGTGTGTGCTTCCAAGGGCTGATTATGATCAGGTACGATTGCGCTTTTCTGTTTTATTATCTCCATAGTAATTAGATTTTTCTTAGCTCTTAATTACCAGCTTCATACACGAGTTTTTCTCGGAGGCCAAGCCTTATCGCACTTTCGACACCTGCTGGGTTCGGCGTTGCGGTCTTTTTGGGGATGCTTCTGCAGCAGTTTTCGGCGCATCCACGTCGATTACAACGATATGGTCGCAGTTCACGACTAACTTATTTAAACCGAAGGGTGCAGCTACCCCGGGCTGGGTTTGCTGTTAGCCATTTGTGCGCGCTGGAGAAGCGAGGTTAGTTCCGAGATTCATCGTGTTTTTTTAATACCTGGATTTTACATTTATTTAAAATTTAAATGCCTACGTTTTGCAATTATTAAAATGTAATGTTCAATTTGATACATGCTCTTGCTTTTTACATTAAATTTTCATGCTTATATCTAATTATGCCCAGTATTTAAATTTGCTATTTTTATGTATTTCGACCCTCTGTAAAAGGTACAGTCACGCTTTTTTTTATTGTCAATAGCCTAACAGAAGGTTTAAGAGTGCTAGGGAGAGGGTTTAGGCAACACACTGCGCTAGGTAGAATTTTCGTAAAAATAAAATCCTAATGTCGGGGATAGCACCTACAAAAATCAATTTGAAGAGACGTTCGCTATTTTATTATAGCGGTGTTTGATATAGAGTTACTGTGCCAACTTTAGATTTTTGAAAAAAAAATTCAAACATCTTATAAATCGATATTTGTATAATTTTACTTAATAAAATATAAGATAAATTATTGAGATAATGGGAAAATTAAATATGACCTGTCAATTGAACACTTATTAGCAGTTAAATGACGCATACAAAACGATTTCAAACGAATGCATTCTTGAAATATCCAAGACAACGCAATAGTTTAGGGCACCATATTCACCAAAATAAGATCCCTACATCTCGCTCTGTTATGAACAGCCGCGCCGCGCCGGCGCGGCCCCGCTCGCTCACGTCGGTTTACCTGCGTACGCCACACGCTCTTGGGATTAACTTGTCGTAAGACCTTACTGGGCTTTTAACAATAGCAGGTATTTAGCAAGGTGGTACGTGCTATAAACAGGTAAATATTTATTATTCATACGTTTAACTTTAACAAAAATAAAAATCTGTTAAAATTAAATTTATTAATAGGCTCCTAAAAAATGTATAGTACATTTATTGCCTTGGCATGCACCCCAATCCCAATATTAATAAAAATGTAGTGTATAGAATGCTAAATAAATCTTTTACAGTACTACAATATCTAAATGAATAAATTGCCACTACAATTTGGCACACTTGAAGAAACAATCTAGGCAGTTATTTAGAAATGCTTTATTGAATAATAAATATAACTATTTTTACAAGACAATCAAATAATATGTACATACTTGCAATCCCGAAAAAATACAGGATACCAAAACATGTAATAAACAAACTAAGTAACTTACGATTACATATATATGAAATGAAATTATATGAACACTAGTATAGTTTTTTTTTGCTTGATTATTCCAGTGGTCTTTGTAATTGCCAGTTTTTAATTTTTATAATGTAAAACTAGGTAAGACAAAGTAAAATTGGACAATTTCAGAGGCCACACTAATGATAAAGCAAAAAAGCAGACTATACAAATCGTATATTTTGAAAGTGTAATAGATTAAAAATCCTTCAGAAACGCGATGTTTTCAACATTTTTAGGTACTGTTGCTCCAATTTCTAAAGCACTTGTGGTTATGTTCCTTTTTTCCTCTAGCGCATACATAGCAATATTTATTTCTTACTCCGACAAATAATAGTTTTTTGGTTTTTGCTCCGATGATACAAGCCTATGAATATAAATATTAAAACAATATTTTCCTACATTTGTATATAAATAATGTAAATATCACCTACCACTCCAGACAAGGCGTTATAATTTGTTCGATAAGAACGCTTACTCCATGCTCCGTCTACTATGACAGATATTACAGGAATGCCATCTTGGTTGATATTTCCCGTTTCTATTGCTAATTTTGCCTCTTCTTCGCCGGCCGCTTTCATTGTCTCCTCATTTTCATCGTAAACAGCTGAAGCTATTTGACGATGAAATTTGGTATATGTCTTACTAGACATGTTGGGAACGTCCATTGCTGCAAAGAGTTCAGATAGCTGACCGTATCCTATGCCGGTCGAAATTGCACCCAAAACGGCTGCAACATTTGAATTTTGCTTGTTGTTCGGGTCTTCAGTCCTTACAACTTGTATAATATTACATACTGCCCATTTAAATGACAAAACACTTTGCATCCCCTCAATTTTTTCCGAAATAAGATGCATGTCAAAAAACGAACAGTCAAAACCTAAAAAACATACGCATTTAACAAAATTGCATAAATGGTAATTAAGTTTTATAGAACCTCTGTGCCTCAAAGCTTTGAGCTGATTCAGAAAATAAGATATGTTTATAAGGCGCCGACCAGTAATATGAAATGGATTTCCTGCGGTGTTCTCGTTTTCGCAGTAGAGTTCTTCAAGTTCACTGCTGTCATTATTCTCTTCGTCGGAATTTGAACTTGAACTATGATAATCTGGTTTGTTTTTTGAAAAATCATTGCCATTGGACAATGATTCTGTTTCGGAAATAATATTATTGTCGTTGTCGCTTTCATTGAATAGAAGTTCGTGTTCATTTTCAGATGTGGTATCGAAAAAATTTTCATTACTTTCCGAAATAGGAAATTCAGCTGGTAAGGAACTTAGCTGTGCTTCAGAATTACAAGTAAAGGACATCACACTATCAACATCAGAAGTTGGGTAACCGGCAACTAATGTCTCTGGCTCTGTTTGTAAATGAGCGAGCAGCTTCCATCTCCTGGAGAGAATTATACGTTATATTTATTACAGCACTTATATTCACTTATCACGTTAATATTCTTATGCGATAAAATGTAATACAATGTGATTTTTCGTAAAAAAAAACAAAAGCGTCGAAAATGTATTTCTTTTATTAGTGCAAAAAGAGTTATTTGTCTGCCAAGTGTGGAATAACCGAGTTTCTAAATAGCTTTAGCAATAACGAATTACAAAAAGTTGTCAGAAAAACTAACTTAGAAACTTCAAATATTACACCAGCAAATTTAAAAGTTTTGCTTATCTGGGCCAAATGATATAATTCTGGGCTCGTACGTTAATAAACGTTTACCTTGATTTTTTCCTGCTTTTGAATGTTTAAAAAGAGTGTTGGAAACTAAGTCATATCCTAACTACACTTTTAAAAAGTTAGAAAATATAAATTTCTTAACTATTTTAAAACAGTGTGGAAAAGTATGCCATTTCCTAACTAAAATTGATGTAAATTGATATGGAAATTCAAATTTTTCCGAACAAGTTAGAAAAATGCATATTTTTGGCACGAACAAGAACCAAGTCTGGCAATCTTATAAATCAACTGCATAAATTAGTTAGTTTTGTTGCTATACAGAAATATTCTACATTTAAAAAAAGGGTTATTACAGTGTAAAAGAGCAATTGTCTTGCATGTCCCTATGTTCGCACTAGCCTCTAACAATCTTTATATGTTTCGACGTTATATAAGTACTTTTGAAAGGTTATTTTTAATTAATAGCATACGCTAAAGCGTACAAAGCACCAACCTCTACACCGCTAAGTAAAAAGAGGTTACTGATAATATATACACTAAGAACACTTTGACAGTTTATTTGTCTATACAATGCCATCTTTAGATTAACTCTGAGATTGTATGGTAGAAGTATCACCTACTGTATGTAATAAAACTGTTTCGTTAGTTTTCTCTAGTACTAGGTATATTTCTAAATCCCAAAAACAACCACACCATTCTTTGCAGTAGCAAAAGCAAAATGTTATTCAGTTCAGCCTTGTGTTACAATAGTTATTTAGATCACAAGTGTTAGAAGTGCAACTTCTTTTCACAGGTGTGGAGGGTTATTAAACGAGGCGCAGCCGAGTTTAATTTTCCACGCCCGTCAAAAATAAGCACAGTAACACGAGTTGTCTATAAAAAAAAATTAAATTGCATTAAATATTTAAATCCAAGCCTATTTTGTATAGAATTTTATTTGTTTTTATTATAGTCAAGTGCTAACCAAGGAAACGACTTTATTTATTGAAATCTGTAAATTATTCACGACAAAATAAAATTAAAAATGAATAAAAGAATAATTATATTGTTTCTAAAATCGTTCATTCCTAAATTAAAAGCAAAGTGTCACTTTTTTCAGTGAGTGAAAAAAAGTGCCCCATTTAAAAAAGCCTACTTTTTTAATTGGAATGTTAAAAAATAGATATTTATGCATTAAGGGAGATATGAATATATTTTTTCTCTGAGGTTGACATGGGCCTCTGGCCCGAAGTCTAAGTCAACCGAAGGTAAAGAACATGAATATCTCCCGTGGTGCATACACTATTTTTTAAAATTTTATTTAAAAAAAGTAGGCTTCTTCAAATTAATTTCAGTGTGTGAAGTGCCACTTTTTTTCACTCAGTGAAAAAAGTGACACTTTGCTCGTAATTTAGGAATGAACGATTTTAAATACCTATACGTTTCCTTACCAGAACTGACCAACGCACTTGATTAAAATGACGGAAAATAATAGTTATTTAGACCACAAGTGTTAGACGCTAACACGAGTATCTATAAGATTTTTTGAAATTTCATTAAATATTCAAATCCAAGCCTATTTTGTATATAATTTTATTTGCCTTCATTTTAGTCAAGTGCGGTGGTCAGTTCTGGTAACTAAGGAAATATCTATTTAAAATCGTTCATTCCTAAATTAAAAGCAAAGTGTCACTTTTTTCACTGAGTGAAAAAAAGTGGCATTTCACACACTGCAATTAATTTAAAAAAGGCTACTTTTTTAAATGAAATTTTAAAAAATATACAAAATAGGCTTGGATTCGAATAGGTATTTAATAAAATTTTAAAAAAATTTATGGACAACTCGTGTTAGCGTGCTTATTTTTCAAGCGCTGCGCCTGGTTTAATAACCCTTCACACTTGTGAAAAAAAGTTTCACTTCTAACACTTGTGGTCTAAATAACTATTATTTACTAGTATATTAGTAAGAATAGTATGAAATTTCAAATTGTCATAATGACATTTAAAATTAGAATAAGTAAGTAACAACAAGGATTGTCTCAATGTATGGTCGCTAAGACGTTGCCTATAGTTGCATGGTTATCAAGAATTTGAAGGAGAAATAATTTGACAAGTCCCTTGGGAGTTATGAGTACCTATTCATATTTTGTATCTATGACGGAAATGTACAATATCATCTTGCTAGTAACTAAACAAATTTTTAATACTATCTTTCAATGCAATACCTTCATAATAACGATGTGATAATACTGAAAGTTCCAAACAAGAAATGCAAAAGGGTGCACTATGTTGTTAAATAAATCAAAACGCTGTGTATATGTTACGGTTAGTTTGATTAATGGAAAATTATTAATAATTCCCTGAAAACTATTAATAATTACCGGCAATTATTAATACTAACCAACCGGTTATTATTAATATTTACCGGTAATTATTAATAATTCACGCATTTATTACTCTAACCGTAACATATACATAACATAACATGTAACTAAAAAGTTATCAGATATTAAATTTATTGTGTCCTAATTTAATTGTGCCAACAGTATAGAATACATCATAACACGATATCTAAAACGACGAAACAAAATCTAAATATCATTGCCTAACACTCCCAACGGAAACTTTGTATTATTTCAATTTCAAAACAGAAACAAAATTACATTTATCTAAAGCCAAAATTTAGTAGCTAGTATAAGATAGGTACTTACTTTGCACGAAGTTGTTTCATAATCACATTTTTACTTTTTCTTGGCCTAGCCAATCGATATTTTCCCTTTGGCATTCTACGAATTGTTTAAATGAACAAAAAACTCTATAAAAGCACTTGTGGGGCACTAACAACTACTGTTACCGATAATCGATACAGAAAGCAAGAGTGCGTAAATGGATTTTTTTAGAGGAAAATTTGGTATTTATACAGACTAGGAATGTGCTAATTATTACAATACCTAATGAGCAAAGGGCAGTGGGGCTAATTACTGTACTTTCACAATTTGTCATTAATCGGAATTGTTATTATCAGACAAATGATGTTTTAAAATTCCTGTGTAATGCTCCAATTTCTCAGTATTTTGAAATCGGTGACAATTACTAGATATGAATCACACCAAAATATTTCAGTGAAACTTCTTTTATACCGTTATTCGGTAAGAAACAAGGACGTATTGGGCGAACCCAGTTATACATAGAAGTTTTGCCGCAGGTAATAGATTTTCAGATAAGGTACCTACTTAGCGAAATAATCCGCTTCAGACATTTCAATACATCACAAAGTGATGCATCCCCAGTTGCCTAAGTCAAGGCGCAAATCAAAAATTCACCTCGCTCACTCTAGAAATGTATCAGCTCTCCCTAGCCGCCTTAATTAAATGACTGAGGTATGCATATCCCACGAATGTTTTTGGTAAATCATTAAAATAACCCGAAAGGGGTTCTTAATTGTATGCGTGTCGCAACCTTCAGTTAAGATACACAATTTTGTTATTACATTATTTACATTTTAATTATCCTGATCATTGATTACTGACATTTCAAAACTTTTATTAATTATTAATTAAATGCTAGACACTTGCAATTTATTTTTCTTCTTATTATTTGAAATCTTTTGATTTCTGGCGCCCATTTCCATTTCCTTTTCCTTTTTTTGAAGACATTCCAGGGTGCATAGCTGATGATTTGAACCTACGATCTAAGGCCGCCGTTATTTGAGCTAGTTCGGCCATCGCGGTGAGTAAAGAAAGAGTTTTTCAGAGCTGCCGTGGTGTATAAATGGTAGGGGGGTTGATCTGCGATTTTTACTACCATTGCTTATTTTATTAATTAATCGCAGGTCGGCTTCCTTATTGTTTCAACTTGTTTGCCCAATATATTTAGAATTACAATGGGAACATTTAATTTCGTAAATTCCAGATTTCTCTAAATGCATAGTACACACAGCGGATGCTTTTCTGAAATTTTATATAAGTATTTAATGTATAATCTATAAATACCTCATTACTTAAATACATTTTTATTACAGCCATTGTTGTCTATTATTGATTATTGGAGAAACGGTTTTCATTTAGGAGAAAAAATTTTAAGTGATAAATACAGACATATAGTAATTATGAAGATGTTAACTAATGCGTGTTGATTAATGTCGAGGAGTAGTACAATAAAACTGCTACAATGCAGTCATTTACAGATTTTGTATACAAGTAATTGGCAGAGGAGCTAATTATACAATTCCATTCTCTAATATTAGTTTGCATGAACAAATTTGTAAAATAGAATCACAGAAGCGTCAGTTACAATAGGATAAAACCATATTAGCGAGCTCGTATTTCAGGAAACAATAAACGATACTAATGTTGTATTATTCACCGACATTTCTTGGACGCACGAGGGAATTTCCTCACATTGCCTGTTAAGCTCCAATGCAAAAGTTAACTCAATACTTCCTGCGAGCTTTTAAATGAGGATTGTGCTAAATTATTAAAAAACCGTGCGTATGCTTGCATGCGGTTTCCTTGATGCGAAAGTGTAACTCCGGGCTTTGGCTCTAAAAGGGTCGAGGATGCTTTAGTCCTGACTTAATGTGGTTTCTGCGACAACAATTCGGCAACAAGTTAATTTGCCGTCCCTTTACACTGAATTTTCGGCATAAAACGCGCCCACCCACGGTGGCCCGCAAAAGTTAAATTAATAAAGTGTAATACGCTTTGTTCGTTACTTCACATTAATGCTCCGGTCATAAATAAGTTCAAACCTATTTTACACCTACAACTAGCAATTTCTGGTCCAGAGATTTGACAAGGGTGTCGCGTAAATAATAAATGCAGGATGATAGCCACAATGTTGTATAACGTCACAACGCACTACCAATTCATTTATGTGTTACTTCTGTGGCAGGTTCATAGCCAAAATATCTATTGTTAGAGTAACTACATTATTTACTTAAAGTAATATCTTTTAAGTTAAACAGTCTACAAAATGGCAAGTTGATTGTAAACACCAATTTTCATATTATTTTGCTTTTATTCAACATGTTGATCTTATTTGCTCGATTTATTTCCAATAAGTTATTTGATCTTCGTTATTGATAAACGTTGCTGTTACCGAACCTTATTTAGTTATTTTTGAACAGGCAGCAGTTAAGCCTTGCTTGGCTTGAAACTAATTGTAAGTATATTATTTTACGACCGACCAGAAAATATACAGTTTCTGGATATTTTTTTCGCCAGGAAGTAACGTTTTGCCGGCCAAGATCAGAAAACGTTACTATGGAAACAAGTTTGTATTGTTTGGATACGTCAAATAATGGATATTAATGTCATTTTTTGAGTTTTCGAAAGTGAATTCGTAAGTTTAAAAGCATGAACTCGGACGCCTTAATAGTAATTTACAATACAAGTGCGTTAAATCGCCAGTGGGTGAGCGTTTTAACACCCGCGAGTGTCTAACGATGCTTTACGCATGTGTATCGTACAATATTTTATCTATGATAGAATCTAGAAAACACGGCAAATATAAAAAAAAGTTTTAAATGTAAATTAGGATTGCTAGCAACCGGTCGTAATTTTGCGTGGTTAAAGATTTTAAAACACGTTGCTATTGACGACGTGACTAATGAAATCATTTTAAACAAGTTGCTACTGACGACGTGAACTAATGAAAACGTGTTATTAAACAGTAGTTTTACAAAGTTAAAACTGCCAACTAAAAGTCAATTTTACAACTGTCGTAGATAAAAAATATGGTACGATACATGACCGGAAAGTGTTTTGTAGGTCTTCCCAAGTTTCCAGGCGAGCCCTGCAATCTATTTGGTTCAATCACGGCCGACTAAATTAATAATGTACTTGTACATTTAATATAGATGTGACGGTTCGACCTGCAAAACGCTACTTTCCGGTCTTGTAACGTAAATTAATATTTCGATTGGCGGTGGATAAAAACACATCGTCTGTTCTGGTGTGTCTGTGTATGTGTGTGTTCGTATAGAATTTTATATCCCTCGTGCTAAGAGTTGGAAGATTCAGTGACTCTAATCTTTGGTCATAGGTTACGTTTCGATTGTTGTATGGTTCGTCGAACATTTTCTACTAGTTTAATATCTTTGAGAAAGGAGGAGTCCAGATACTGGCACCATACTCTAAGATAGGCAGGACGTATGCCTTATACAACGATAATAGTAAGTCATTGTATAATAACTCGAATGCTTTACGCATAAGAGGCAATGCTGTGTCTACTTTTCCTGCAATATGACTAGCATTCGTATCTTCAATTATTGGTTATCATGATAGTGGAGGCTGTTGAAATGATGTCTAGTCCGTGCATTTCAAATAAGCCCTTAATTTCTTCGTCCAAGTGACTACGTTATCTAGGTCTTTTTATACATACTCGTATATTGCCGCAGTTTTCGAGTAGTTAGAGAAAAATTTGGTATCGTTTGACTATTTAGAAAAGTTCGCCCTCGACATTTTTCTATTTTCACTCAAAATTTTCGGTCTTCGAAGAAAAATCTCAGCTATTGTAGTAGTTTGCCTTTTACACAAAGTCAATTTATGTATGAGTCGTTGATGAAGTGCTTTGTAAAATGCCTTGACACAGTTCAGGTAAACGATATCAGTAGGAATTTTGTTGTCTACGTCTCTGGCCCAAGTGGTTTTGAGAAGGGCGAAACTATCTTGCGTCCTGTTTTCTGTACAAATTGTAGTATGTCGTTTACCAAGAGCCGTTCCATGACTTGACAAACCGTACTAGTCGGGGTAATAGGTCTATAGTTGTTCGCATCTAATTTACTTCCTTTTTTATAAATTGGTGCTGATTACCAATCCTGTAATAGTAGGTTTAGGTTTAGGAATCTACGAAATATGCGGTGGAGTGTTATATCTAGCTCAACTGCGCAATTATTTAATATTATGTATGGGGGATATCGGCGGTGCCAGAGACTACTTAGGATCCAGCGAAGATTATGCTTCGGCAACATCTGATATATGAAAATCGACGTCTTCTAGGTAATTTTATGCTATGTTTGTAGATATTACAAGCAGTGGTTCGCTAAGTTCTCCAGAGTCCAATTAATAGGGGGTCGGTAATTTCCTCATCTACCGTCCGGAGGTACGGAAGAGGTTTGGTGGCGTATGCAGACTTGAAGCGATTTGCCTTTAGTACAAGAAATATCCTGGGGCCTCGATAGGCGAGTGCGACGATCGCTTGCAGTCGAGGTCAATGGTCAGCTCCAGGAAACCCCTTACCATAGGTTAGGTTAGGGATAGCTTAAGGTAGTGGTAGTACTAGTATGCAAAATGGGTCCGGAGAAGTGGCCTAGGTGCTGTAGGACGTACAACCCACCATCCACAAGCAATATTCTATTGATATGATGATCTTAACTTAAGTAAATAACAAAACGTATTACTCCAACACAATAATTACTGGCTTTTTAGAATTGGTACTATTTACTGTTAAAAAATAATATACTACGAAAAGAAGACAGAAAGTCACAAAAAAGATAAAATTGTATACTAACTTAAGAAACAAAGATGCACAGAAATAATTTCAGCGAACAATACAGAGTGAATTAAAAAATAGATTATGAAACGAACAACCTGAAAAACACATTGAATATAGGCAAAGATTTGCTAATCAATGCAGCAGAAGCGACTTTTAGCAAGTTAGAAGCTAGACATGGAACTACAAAAACTGCATTGTGGACGAAAACTATAAAAAGGTGCTGTAGAAAAGGATTTATTAGAATCGTCACTTAAGAAGCCGAAGTTTAGTTAAATACGGAACATATACTAATCAAAAAACGAAAAGTAAAAGAAATGGTATAAAGAGCTAAAAGAAAAAAGTGGGAAGACATAAATAGAAACACGCAACAGAGAGAAGTAGAAGCCCTTTTAAAATATTTTAAATAGTCTTAAAAAGAAAAAATCCTAGTTAAATATATGACAGTCCAATTTTAACAGCTCAGGGGATAATTGAGATATGGAAGAACATTTCGAAGAGCAGTTGTAAACACAGCAACGTGTGACAGGAAATATGAGCATGCCTATACTAAATTTTAAATAAGCACGCAGTAGTAGTAGTATTTGTTCTGGGTAGACTGATGTCAAGACCTTTTTGCCAACCCCGTGAACAAGGTCTAAGCATGCAGAGTACCAGGTACCTTAGTTCTACTTAGAATTTTGGCGAGTGTGAGAATATCTCAAAAACAAGAAGAGGTATGGCGTTGAAACTTCACTTAGAAGTTATGTTTACTATATAGATCCGACAACAAGCTTTGGAAGAAATTCGCATAACCAGAAGTAGGTGTTTACTCTAGTGATTTTTCAGTTTTTTTCGATTTTTTCAAATACGGCTCCAACGATTTTTTTCAAACTTCACATTTTTATTAAATTTTTAATGTGTATTTATGTGAGATAGGTGATTTTCCAATTGAATACTTCTAAAATGAGTTTCTTTTGTTTTATTAACTCCTATTTTAATTAGAACACCCGGTATATTACTATATTTTGAATTCAGCTTAAAATTCTAGAGAAAATTTGTCTCTTCAACTAATGCTCTATTTTGAACCATTTTTGTAGAATTTGTAATTCTTGAAAATTTTTGACAAATGCTTAAAAATTAAAAATCAAAGTTGTGTGAGTGTATCACACCAGATTTTTTAGTGTAAACTGAGTTTGAGTTCAAAGCGCCATATAGTGCATTCTTATTTGAAATGTAGTATAGGTTAGTTGAAAAATCACTTGAAACTTGTTTTAGATAGATACCTTACGCACATTTTAGCTTCTAGTGTTTGGAGGCCCAATTAAACCAACGAGCGGCAATTTTGAAATATATAAGGAACAAAATGCACACAATTGTTGCATGTGCTGAATGCTATGATTAACCTCAAAATCGGTACCCGATGAAGATCTATATACTTGGATTAGCTGGTGATAATTCCTAAATATTTAATCTCTAACAAATATAAGCAATTATAAATAATAACAACTTGAATATCGACAAGTTCATTAATGTATATGGGTTATATATTCGTATAGTCACAGGTTAAAAGTTAAGTGTTACAAGTTAAATAATGCTATCATATAATAGTCGCCTTGCGTTTCATTTCTGGGGCTAATGAATATACCAAAATGGTAAAGCATTTACTTCATGAATGCGCCGTGGAGTCTGCATATGATTGGCAGATCTACGCTGCTGATTAAGTGATTCAGATTCTTCATGAATATCTTGTAACAGTAAAGTTTGGTCTTCAGGCAATAAATCCAAACGCAGTTAGAAACAAGTCGGTAAAAATATAATAGATATTATAACGATACAAGTTTAATTATGAGCATCTTAACGTTTTACGGCAATCAAAAGAGTTTTGTTATTTATTTATTTATTTTGATACTCAGCCAACAGCCGTTAGGCCAATTATAGGCGTCGCTGTACATTTTATAGGAACTTCCAACCCCACTAACGACTGTCATGATTAAAGCTGATATTATATGCAAATGCATATTTTGTATAATTGATATGACGGCGAAACTTTTTGCATATGTATACTAATTATGTGAAAACAAATCGTTTAAGCCAAGTTTCATTTTGCATATTTTGCATATTTATACGATTTTGAGCATACTTTCTCGATTTTTGCATAATTGGTTATATTTAGCAATAATTTGTAATGTATCAACTTTTTGACATTTTTTTGTAAAATTTACTATTTCATTAAATTATTAATAAAATTTTTATGTGCAACTGAGATATATACTTTTACTTCCTGCAGCTGGAATGCAGTGCGCGTATTGAAATAAGCAGACGAAAGGGGAAGCCTCTATTAAAATCTTTGACTATATAAACATAGACTGCTAGCAACCCCACTTTTCCTGTAGAAACAATCTATAAGGAATCAACCAACCTAGAATCCATTTCACGAGTGTTGGGTGAATAATAGTCTGGCGGCATTGGGGGAAATCTAATTTTTATGTTGCTTACAACGTAAAGTTGGCGTTGGTAGTCCATGTTTATATACTCAAACGTTAAAATGAATGACGTCTTTGAATAAAAATTAGAAAAATAAATATTCTTATACAAAATAATTAAAATATTTACATTATTTAGAAAACTCCTAGTTATTGTCAAAAAAAATAGAGCTTATTATGTGCATATATTATAACTTTGGGTGCATATACTCAACAAAATGTATACATATATATGCGCATATTTTCTTACATTTGACTGCATATAATTATCAGCTTTAGTCATGATGTTATTATGACATTCGGGACCAACTATTTCCGTGACAGCCGTATCACGAGGCGCCGAGAGATGCAGCCGTGGAACTCCCATCCAAGTTCTGACCAGAGAGAGCGTTGCTTAACTCTGCTGATCGAACGTGGACGCTTGTTCAAGCTACACCACCCGGACCGGTATGTTATGTGCCATAAGCAAACGTATATTGTTCAATGTTTTATCTTCATCAATATATTCTGGTTTAATGTATTTTTTGTTTTGTAAAAAGAGTGCGGCAATGAATATTAGCGCACTGAGTGCGGAAATAAAGCTCTTAACGATACTCAAATTGATTTGCTAAGTAGTCTATAGCAACATCGATTTGTGGGCTAGTTGGCGTAAATAAAGAGGAAATAACAACGGCCACAATAAAACTATATTTGGAATAACTGAAATTCGGAAAATCAGCTACGATAACCTCGCCCCACAACTGCTAAAATGTTTACCAAAGAAAGATACGAAATTATTCGGCAAAATTATATACATTTTGTGGAAACAGTGCAATATCTATTACATTACTATAACAGTACTGAGTGCGGTGATTAATCTCTTAACGATACTCAAATTAATGTGGTAAATAGTATATAACAACACCGATGAAGATAAACCGTTTTTATCAAATCACAAACGACTGAGTTAGAACAAGAACTTTAAGGTCGGGATGCTTTCAAACAAATCTCGGACATTGACAGAGAGGGATACCGAGTCCGGTACTATTTTTGGTGGTCATGGATGAAAATATGAAAACGAAGATATATGTCGCAGGAAAATGGTTATTTTAGGAAAATAGCTTTTTCCTAGGCAAATGCTATCTGCCTAGCCAAATGGGTCTGTAACATTTATTTTTCGTCCAATGTCATTTTCCTAGGAAAATAGCATTTGACTGAAGCGTCTTTAGGAAATGGTTTTAATGGGTTTGTAACGCATTCCATAATGCCCACATTCCATAATTCCCTAGAAAGTGTAGATTCGATTGTTTCCAGAAATGTTGAAATTATCGCGAGTAAAAATAGTTCGATGTGCACTAATAAGAGATGACGCCACCATCAAAACTCAGTGACATACTCCGATAAGAAAAATATGAAGTAGACCCGAAAATCCAGAAATAGACCCCTAAACTTCCCTAAATAGACAAAAATGTATTAAATTTGTTAATTTACCAAAATGTATTAGCCCTTTAATAGTTATTTACGTGGCAAGTAGGTAAATTAGCTTTTATGGGCAAGCCGGATAATTTGCAGGGAGAGCGACGTAGGAACGAGCCCTGTAATCCGGTGAGCCCCAATAAAGGCTAACTGCAAGTGAGCCGCGTACAATGTTTTATATCCTCTTGCTGAAAATCCTAAAAACTAATATTAGTGATTTGGATGTGTCTATTAGAAAACAAAGTGCTTGTAAAGTCATGATGGCAACATTTTACAGGCACCGTGCCTGTAAAGACTCATTTACCGAGTCAGTTTCGACGACAGTAAACGACATTTTAAAAGTCAAGATGAAATAAAATTTGTGACAGAGTCTATGTAATTCGTTTATACAATAGTAGATTATGTTATTAGGAGTAAAAGTGATACTTTATGTGGCGAAGCTGAAGTTTATTTAGCCGAACGTTAGTGAGGCAAATAATTCATCTAAGCCACATAAAGTCACTTTTACTCCGAATAATATATACTATTTTATCGGCAAACGTATTCAGGTAAATTTCATTAATATGAATTTTAAAAAAAGGATGCATCGGCCAGGAATCGAACCCAGGCCACCCGCATGACAGGCGAGCACTGAACCCCTGCGTCAACCTCTGTTGTTCAAATAACACGGTACTGTAATGATATATGAACATACTGAATCACCCGAGCTAATAGCACACGGCCACAGCAGCTGTCACACCATAACTCACGGCGACAGATGCTCCTATCCGCTGCTTAAAGGTTTATTTAAATTAAAACTTTTTCGTACTCTTTTTGAAAATAAAAACCGGCCTACGATCTAAGTCTAAAAATTAGCAAAATTTTAAGCCATCATATAATTTAATCGGTCCAGTATCTTCGGAGGAGATAGCAAACAAACGTAAAAAAAAGAAAAAGAGCAACGATTTTGTGTGCTTAGGCAGATAAAGTACGCAAAAGTTGCTATTTTATCCTCTTAGGCAGATAAAGTGACACTTTTACCTTGTCAATAAAGACAAATAAGTTGTCACTTTTGTGAAGTTTGCGGATATATAAAATTATTATAGTCTAAAGTAAACGACCCCGCTCTGTTACGTATTCCTGCTTTACAACAATCAATTCATTTCCATTTTCCTAAAAAGCATTTAGGCAGATACTATTTGCCTAGTAAAATAGTATTTTCCTAGTCAAATAGAAATTGAATAAGTGATAAAGTCATTTGACTAGGCAAATAGCATTTGCCTAGGAAAAAGCTATTTTCCTAAAGTAACCATTTTCCTGCGACATATATAAAGTGGTATATAGGAATCTTCATCAAGTGAATATGAAGATTCTGACCTAAGCTGATGATCTGTTACCGATCGTAACATCTCACAAGATATTGCAGAATAATGTGGAGCTTTTATGAAGAATTAGGGAAGAAACAAATGAAGATAAATGTGCAAAATATAACGTTTATGCTGGCTGCAGAAAATAATTATGGCTGGCAAGGAGATAAAAGTGGGTGTTCAGATAGTGGAAGAATTAACAAAGCAGAAATGTTATATTACGCAATTAAACAATCATTTTTATGTCAACGATAGGTGAGCAAACAAACAAAAAGGAAATTATAAAGCAATATGTACCAGTGCTGACTACTGGTAGTGTTTTTTGGGTTTTATTAGAGCAGTTAAAGTCTGCAGGCTAGTGACATGCGACACGTAGATAAAATAAACGGGGCAACGAAACACGATCGGATAGAGCCAACCTGGTCAAATCAGCTAAAGTAGGTAAATTGATAGCTGCTAGAACGTAGATTAACTGATCTTTTGCGCTTACCACGCGGAAAAGCTGAAATTTCCTAACACTTACCGCGTGGGCCGAACTAGCTCAATTCGACGCTTTTTGGATCGTAGATTCTAATCAGCTGTGCAGCCTGCAAGTAGCTACAAAACACAAAAAATGAGGGCGCCAGGAATCAAGATGATTTCGATAAGAATAAACAAACTACAATTAAATAGGATTTATTAAATATTTAAGATTTGGGGATCATCAAAAATAGTATAACTGATTTGTAAAATACTTTAAATTTACAGTATTATGCAGCAAAACTTTAAGAAAGGTTTCCACACGTATTACTCGAAAGAAACCCTTTTGTGGGTTTTTAATCAATTCAAATCGTCAATTAAATCGAGAGATGTGTACATCGCTGTCAATCAGAAAAACTTTAATTTTGGGTCACCGATAGCATGAAGCGTTGGTGTGCCTTTTACAAAGCAGATATTACACTAATAAACAATTCTGGAGTTATAAATACAAAAGTTATTTAAACCCGGATATTGGAGGAGATATCGTGATTATAATAAATTTAATATCCTGAATACAAGTCATGTATTCGGTTTTAATAGTACGTAACCCGTTATATACTGGCGTCGTGAGTTACCATTTGATTGTGGGTTTTTCCAAAATCATGCATGATATTTGCACTTGGAGCTGTCGGTTATTGAGCTTCTGGCATTTGGGACGTCGGGGAAGGCTCGAATTCACCACCCGCCGCAGAAACAAGCAAACAAGGCAAAATGTGGAGAGATATTCGCTGGGAAAATATTTATTTCGACAAAAACTGGCTGTCAACAATAACTGCAATAAAAGAGCCAAGAGCGGCCAAATAATATGGGAATAACAAAAACAGAAGGTCCATCATACTTGATTTATTGTCATCTCTCGAAACAAAATGCAGGTAACATTAATTAAGCACAAAATGCGCCTCGCGCCGCAAGAACAGATAAGACCAACCCTGCGTTCCAAAGATAACGAGCGGAAATTTTGACTATTCTGGTACAGGTATAAAATGAGCGGAACTGGAAAATTGAACAATTCAAAATGCAAACTGATTACAATGCAAATAAAAATATACAGGTTAGGCCTGCAATTATTTGGTAAATTGGGGAAACAATTAAGCGGAGCGAAAAAATGGTCTCAAGATATGGGGATGTATGGCTACCGAACAAACAAGAGAGGCATACCAATTAAAAAGTGCAGCGACGAAGTACAACAAGCAATTCAAAAGAGAAGAATGGAATAGAGAGAAGCGAGGTAATTGGCGGTTAATATAAATCATTAGAGAGCAGCATAAATGGCACTCAAACCTTTACACTGATTACGGTAAAAAAGGGATGATTATGCAACGAAATGAAAAATCTGCATATCTTGTAGTAAATTTGTTATACCTACATACCTATTTCTAAAAAAATACTTTCGAAGGTTTCACGCTGAAGGAACAAAAAACCCTTATCACTTTCATTATTCAAAGAACTAGAAAATTTATTAAAAACAATACTGTACACTGTAACTCTTTAAATAAAGATAAAACTGTTTTTTTAAAGTAACTTATACTATTGCTTGGCCGCAAAATGGGTATATCGAATAAATTTTCTTAATAATATATTTCAAAATTTAAGTAAAATGCCGATCTTTGGAAATTTGTATTTAAAAACAAAATACGCCAGCATACATACATACCTACCAATTTGAATATATTACACGAGAACAAGTGATTACGGAATAGTCTGTAAGTAATTGTTGCCTTTTCATGAAAGGGTGATCAACGAAACTGGCCTCAAGGCGTGCTGACGCCACAGCATTGCTATAATTTCATTGCTGCATTAATCCGTTGCGTGGATTCGGCAAATTATTCCACGTTTATCAAATGAAGCCTAACAGAATGTAAACCAATGGGCTGAAAATCGCGCCCGTTGCGATAACAGCGTTCCGTTTACATACTTGCAATTGTGTGTGAGGTATTTATTGCTCGGCGCATTCCCGGTATTCGGCATTTTGCGCGAATATTTATCTGCGGAAAAGCGATAAACAAGGAAAAATGTATTTATTGATCTAGCACGGTGGGTCTTGGCATGCATCGTTGAATTTGCAGCAATTCTCGTACTATAGTGAGGGAATTCGCACAATAGGAAATATTCGCAATAAGCGCAGGCGGAACTAAAATATGATGAGTTTTATCTCCGAAGTCATTAATGTAATTTACGATATTTTTCTGTTTTGTAATTTTTCTACGTTTAATTTGCATCTCTTGGTTGGAGATATAATAATTGGAAAAAATATGAGCTACTTGCACCCACACCCGAAACGAGTCCAATACAGTCCAATATGGGTTTTAAAATTATTATTTTGTTTGCTTTTATGTATTTATAATCCACTCTTCTCCTTCGGTTGGACGAAAAATAGACTTTATTTTTCGTTGATCAATTATTTGTTGTTTATATCTGTGATACGAGGTATATAGAGCAGTCCATAACGCTGTGGGCGTTATGAGCGAGTGTACTAATAACGACCCCTGTCATGCCCTCTCGAGAGCGTTATCATTACGCCCGATCATAACGCCCTAGTACGTCATGGACTGCCCTGTAAGCTTTTCAAGTTATTGCGTATTCAGAGTGGAGAATAAAAAATTCATAAATATTCATAGCCCTCGGGCGACTTATAAGCTCTGGGGGCCTGGAAAGAGTATAAACATCTTCATAATTCCCTTGCTACATAAATAACCATTATGTCTTACTGTACATTACTGTTTCTTAATAGCTGCGATACAAGGCATATTATGGAGTACATAATAACCTGGCGGGCATTATGAGTTACTATGGTACTTGAATTGTCAGAAATAGCAACCGTCAAATTTATGACCAATCACGCACTTCGATGCGTCAATGCGTTCACAGCAATAGCTGATCATCCGTATGCACCCGGACATTACTTGATGTTTATACCATCGGGCGACTTCCAAACTTGTCACCCTCGAGCGGGCATAAACATCTTCATAATTTCCTCAGTATATAAATAACTATTTCTGGCTATGTTTTTGGGTCGAAAAATTCACGATTTCGGAAATTTAAATTTGCAGGAAGCTTTCTTAGTTTATGTAGGGAAGTGCCAAGAAAGGATTTTTAGAAATTCTACTCCTAAAGGCACAAAAAGCGGAAAAACGTGTATTTTTTAATTCCTCAACATCTCCTGGGCCCGAAGAGATATCGAGGTGGTTTTTGCTTCCAAAAGTTACCCATTCAAATGCCAAAAAGAGTATTTCAAGATTTTTGTATCTCTTGTATTTGTTGATTTAAAACATTATTTTTAAAATTTTTAGAAATGACTTTAAGAGTTTTGAAGAATTCCATTTCTAAAAAGATAGAAACGAAGTAAAAGTAAAATAGGGTAAGTTGTGGTTATAATTATTAATTTTTGTTCGTTTTAGTCCGTCTTAGATCTTGTTATAGTTTATGAACATTTATTTGTACATATATTTTTATTTTCTTCTCAACTACAGTTTCATCAATCTATACAAGAGAAACGCCAATTGAATATATGCCAGGAGCTATGTAAAATATAACAAGAAATGAATAACTTTCTTGAAAAGAATATTATTTCTGCCTTAACTATAATTATTTTACAGCGTTTGTTGGTTTGTTTGGTGTGTTGAGTGAGATGGGGGGGGGGGGCACTTTAGGCTTGTTTTTAAGATTCAAGAAAGTTTTTAACCCGTTTGAAGAACGAATATGTTGCGAGTGAATTATAAACTGCCATTAACAATAGTAATTTATTATACAAGACGATAAAGTTAAATTTTATCCACGAGTGAACCGTTTAACGTCGAGACGAAGTCGAGACGTTAATGATTCAAGAAAGTTTTTAACCCGTTTGAAGAACGAATATGTTGCGAGTGAATTATAAACTGCCATTAACAATAGGGATTTATTATACAAGACGATAAAGTTAAATTTTATCCACGAGTGAACCGTTTAACGTCGAGACGAAGTCGAGACGTTAATGATTCAAGAGTGGATAGTAATAACTTTATCATCGCGTATAATACACATTTTTTTTCTATAGCAAGAACTTTCACAATTTCAAAAGAAAATAAGGACAGTTAATCACATTTTAAAATGTCAGTAGCTAGATTGGGTTGCTACTATAATACGAAGCTGTCATATTTAAAACTTGACCTTTTGTTTTGTGTTGATAAAAGCACACTTTAACATGTGCTATACAAAAAATAATTTAATCATCGTGTTTCAAATTGCACGATAAGCAAGTAATTTGAATTGATCTTGCCGTACTGTGATTATATATATTTTTTAAATTTCTTTTTATACTTTTGTTCATTGTACAGAGCTCAAGAAAGAGGCAGAGTAAATTTGAAAGTTTTAAACAAGAGTCTCTAGAATTTAATGTAAAATAATCATTGTTTCTAATAATATGTAAATGGGAAGTTCCCTAATATGATCTAATCAATAATTCAATACCATTCGGTATAAAATATGGAAAAATTTTAAAAGTACGGCTTTTCTGTGAAACCCCATCTGAATATAAATTGGAAATTGCAATTGTTTACTTTGAAATTACTTATATTTGGCATACTTCAAAATAGAATATGTTTGTATGAATGATTTAAAATGCTGTTTTCATATAAACTGAAAAACGGTTACAAAGTAAATAAAATTTAAAAAAATTAGAAATAGCTGTGGTACGACTGTTTGTGTTACAATTTAAATATGTGTAGATAAAATTATCATTATTGTCGTCAAATATTGCACCAATTTGCTTAAACAGCATCCTCAGGAGTAAATCTAGAAAACTGTAATTCGCCGATCGAGGAGATAATCCAATATTATTCGTTCGTCATATTATTATTTGAAAAATATCAGATGAGGCATAACATTTAATGAAGCACGGCATTGTGTTCCTGCAACATTTAATTTTTAAGTAAACTTTAAATTTTCTGTTTTGATTCCAAACTGTTTGATTTCCGGTCTGTACATATACTTCTGGAGTTAAATTCTTGATAAAATGTTATTGAAAACCAATATGAACAAATACATGCTAAAACAACCATAAAAATATCTTTTGATAATTAATGGTGCTAACTTTTGATGACACAAGCCAGAGGTAGTTTTTTGAATACCATAACTTCTCGTCTAGTGAGTCGATGAAACCTCAAATTATCCGAACCATGTTTAATTTCCGTTGGAAAATTAGCTATCAGAATGTAGTGTGTGGAACACATTATGATATGAATCAAGCAATTAGAAAATTATATCGAATTGTGAATAATTTCATCTTTAAAATTAGCTGTTTAAAGTATTCACTGTGCAGTCGAAATTTTACAAAATATCTAAAATACTAAATCTTTGTTGATAAAATCTGAATAATGGTATATAAACTTAGCTAAACCCACTGTAAGTTATATACATTAAACATTAATCTATATAAGAAATAATCAAACCCTCAGTAATCCATTAATATTTTACTTGAAAAGAAAAGAAAATTCCGTCTATCAACGTTTCTGAATATAAAGTTAATATTTTTTTAGGAAAAAGTAAACAAACTTACTTTTGTGTGTAAATAATACGATATTTGAAATATTTTATATAGTACAAGACATCCTTAATACGTTTTAATGTGGTATCTAATTTCGTTTCTGCAGACTAATTTATTTGCGGTTTATGTATATGCAAAGTATAAAGTATACTAATGATGCAGAGGAATAGCTTACGAGATACTTGCATGCAGCAAAGTGCTAACATTAGTTTACTGCTTTCCATAAAATAGAAAGAAACAAGGCGACACATTTGCTTGTTCAGGTCGTTACACATCTAAAACTGGAAAACTACGGCAAAACGAATAAACTTTGAGCAAACTAAGTTTAGCTCCCACTAAATGGATTAGTTGTAAAACAGTGCTGCACTGGGCATCTAATACATAGTCTTTAAATTGAATTATCCATCGCCGAAAGCGACAATCAGCAAACTGCGCTTCTGTTTCCTGAGGGGCTTTGTCGACCTACTCCTAGTTTTGCTTGAGGAAGGTAATTACAGACGGAATAGTTTCGGTTCTCGTAATATGGCATGCACTGAAATTGCACTAGTTCAGTTAAATTTTTAAATTTTATTTTTTGCTGGATGGCCATAACGATATATTTTATTTGTCAAGTCTTTTAAAATTTTAATATACAAATATTTTCGAAGCGGAATTTAATTTGAATATTAAGTAAACACATTTTAATCTTTTATTGTCTGTTTCTATATAGCTATAATAATAAAAATAATAGTAATAATAATAATAATAAAGACTTTATTTCACTTTAAATAATAACAAAAATGTACATTTGTAATAAAACCATTAATAGTTAATTAACTTGTTATCAAGTTAAAGTGAAAATCACAAGGCGGAGTTCAGATGTCAAGTACAAATACAAGACCCTGATCTTCCACTCAAACCTTGACACAAATCAATCATAAACTAAATAAAATTTATATGAAAGAGTAAAAAAAAAATATATTTGCGCTGTACGTACAAAGAGAGTACAAATTAAATAAATCAAGTGATGACGCTTCCTCAGGCCCTCGCAGAAAAGAACTCACTCGAAACAAGGATCAATGCTGCTCTTGTTGCTTTATAAGATTTTGAAACATATATTTTTTGAAGTTTTATCTCAGTAGGAATGGCATTATAAAGTTTTGATATCTTACAGCGAAAAGATCTTTTAAAAAAGGCTGTTTTATGAAGAGGCGGCGTTATTATTAGGTTTAAATTTCGCAATTTTAGATCATGAACATCAGTTTGAAATGATTGTGATAGTGACAAGCTATTTGTAATTTTAACCTATTATTCATGTTTAACCATTAACCAAGCAAGAGTTTTGAACGCGTTGAATTTGGTTCAAAGTATCGTGATCAAGGCAAGGGCCATATACAGCAGCTCAATAAGAAAAGTGTGACAAGACCAACGATTCACACCGCATAGCTTTGGTTTTAGTTGTTAAACAGTATCTGCGAGGATAAAGTAGTTTTAAACTCATATAAGACTTGCGTATGTTATCATTTATATGATGACGAAATCTTAGAGTAGAGTCGAATAAGACACCCAAATTTTTTGCAGAGTCTACAATAGGTATATCGACGCCATTTATAGAGAACTTAACAGTATCTTTGAGGTTACTCACCTCTTTTTTATTGCTAAAAAGTATAATTTTTGATTTAGATGGATTGATAACTAATGAGTGTTTGTTGGCAATAGCAGATAACCTTTGCAGATCTGCATTAATGTCGTCAACGGCCTGTAGAGACTGCGCAGGTAAAAATGAATGATATACTTGCGTATCGTCAGCATACATTTGTACCTTACAAGTTTTTAATTGCTTATGTAAAGTGCATGTATAGATTGTAAATAACAGGGGTGCTAGAATAGAGCCCTGTGAAACCCCACTTACAGCACTCTACAGGCAGATGTGGAATCAATGAGGCGAACCATCTGTGTTCTACCCTTCAGGTAACTGGACATTAATTTAACTGCATGATCACCGAAGCCAATAAATTGTAGAACGGAAAACAATGTTGAATGGGAAATATTGTCAAAAGCTTTACTGAAGTGTAATAGAGCTAGCACACTTATTTTTCCAGAATCACTCGCGCCTAATATTTCGTCCGTGACGTTTAATAAAGCTGTAGAGCAGCTGTCCCGGTCTAAACCCTGCTTGCGTATCAGGAAGGATCTTATTAATATTTAGATGGGTTCTTATTTATTTGTGAATTTATATTTTTTTCTAAAACCTTTGATAGGGTAGGCAAGATACTTATGGGACGTAAGTCACTGTAAGATGTAGGATTACTGTTTTTTGGTATAGGTGTAACAATTGCGTTCTTCCATACACTCGGAAATTTGCGCTCAGTGATACAGGCGTTTATTATATGGGTAATATACGGAAGAATGAAAGGACATCATAGTTTTAACATTTTTGCATTTATCTGATCGTAACTAGGGTTTCCAGTCCCGGGATCCGGTCCCGAGACAGTCCCGGGATTCTACCACAAAAACCGAGTCCCGGGACCACAGCCAGCCCAGGCGAAGTCCCGGGACCTTGTCAACATGAGTGCGCATACTCGATATCAGAAAATTAGAACGGGTATTCACCGGTGTCCGACGTGTTACTCATGCCTCTTGCACATTCTGC
>CALNHX010007065.1:134-79175 GCA_940337035.1 Agriotes lineatus | reverse complement strand
TAACATTGTTGACACAATATAACTAACATAAAAAAGTTTAATCAAGTTTAAACATTAGCAAAATTTTAGTGTGAAAAGATGTACTTTATTGCATAACCAAAGAAATGAATAATTATAGACAATAGAACAAAGTTATTAAGAAAATGTAATTTTTAATTTATAAGATCTAATGGATCGTGTACCATACCTTTTGGTTTCAATTTTTCTTCTAGATAAAGAATTACATTTGAAAATATTGTCTAAATGTCTAAATTTGAAGCCCATCTCCGTCTGGTAGCGCTAAATGCTATTTTAATACATTGGTCGGTTTTTCACAAATGCATCAAATGTATTTTCTTTTAAGTGTATTGCCGTCACGTCGTATTTAGAAAAATTTTCGTAGCAGTAACTTAAAATCCGCCAGAGACATAAGAAAACTTTCCTGTATTAAATTTCATCCTGTTTACTTTAGTAGGCAAAGATATGTTTATTTAGCATACAGTCTTCACATTTCCTGACGTGGAGAGCTTTTTCGATATATAATTTTTCCTGTTACACTACATAAAAAAATTACGTGTGGTGATCACGCGACTTTTTTTATTGCGTAACTTGTACACACAGATTTCAGTTGACAGTGACAATTACGTTTAAAAATATGTAACACCAAAATATTCTTTCTCTCCGGAAAAAAAACTACATTTCTTAATAGAATTTACGGGATTTTTATTATTATTTCTAAATTCAACGGAAAAAGCAAGTTATGAAAATTTTCTATTAATTTAAGTTTGAGATTTTTTTAAAACTATACATACCTACCATAAAACGTTTATAACAAAAGTTATAGAATTGCATAATACATAACATTGTTTTAAAGAATATATTCCCATTGTTAATATGAGGGGATTTTAAGGAAGTTTTTCAACAAATTTAATATTGCGATTTTTTTTCAAAAACTATATCTTACAAAACAACTTTTTAATGAAGGTTATATACAATGAGGTAATGTAATAATAATAATAGTTAAAGGTTTTGTTTCCAGCACAGAAAAAACATATTGCTATGATTCATTCATTAGGACACATATTATTTACAGCCTTCTGAATAAATTAAATTAGTTTTGTAAATAAAAGCATAATGTGAACGAAATATTTTTGTAAATTAGTAAGAATAAATGATAAATAATCATAACTAGCAAAAGACTTAATATAAAAAGATTCTAAAGATAAAACAAAAAAGGTCTGTAGTTGAAAGATGCTGCAACTTAAATTTTCATTCAAAACTGAAAGGGTAAAGCAAGTTAATTAATTTAATATGAAAGTTTATTTCTAACATGTAGCAGTAGGTTGTTGTAATAAATAGAGCTTAAAATAACAACTAATATTCGAGTTGGACAGATTTATATGCCTTTTAAAATGGCAAAGTAGTACAGTTGGTGATAGTGCGTGTGTTTTCGAGTTACGGACATATGTGACAATACTGTTCGAACGGAGTTTTCTATGTCCTATGAGCACACTGGTAAACCACGTGGAGGTCATGAAGCACGTCTGCAAGGCACTTCTGGAGTCGAAACACCTGGAAACTGCAGGTAACGCATTTTCGAGGTAGTAATATCTTTTGATATAGCTCCACCATAGTTTCGAGGAAGGCAGGCGAAATCCAAGAATGTTAAGGGTTACGCAGCAATCCAAGTCTAGTAATGAGCATAACTCGACACTGCTTCAACAATAGTAAGTTTGTGAGAGCCAAGAATTGGAAAGCAATGATGTATTACCTCAAGTAGCCATAATTAGGTCAAATTCAGCAAAATTAGGTCACTGGTGCAAGTTGGAGTGCTTCGGTGGAAGATTCATTTGGATGATAATCAGGTAGGAATTGGAGATTTTTGCTTTGGCGTCGGTGGACAGCAGAGTAACTACCTGCAGGTTATTTTCGAGGAATTGCTTTATGAAATTCGACCGAAATTTAGATCAAGGACACTTTACTACAGTGCAGGGGCTACCTAATGCGCATATGAATTTTAGCATAACTTAGACATGTAAGTGTAAGATTAAAATGTTAATTTATCGCGTTTTTAAAGCGTTTGGAGCGTTTCTGTACTGTTTCCCGCCAAAGATTATTGATTAGCTATTGTCCTGAAAACAGGTAGCAGATTGCACAATATTGCTTGGCCAATCATTGAAGACCTGGATTAAGGGTTTGTTTATTTATTTATGTAATTCGCACTCAGCCAACAGCCGTTAGGCCAATTATAGGCGTCGCTGTGCAGTTATAAGGACTTCTAACCACACTAACGACTGTCATGATGTTGTATGACCGCCGGGACCAACTTTTTTCCGTGATAGCCGTACCAAGAGGCGCCGAGAGATGCAGCCGTGGAACTCCCATCCAATTTCTGACCAGAGACAGCGTTGCTTAACTCTGCTGATCGAACGTGGACACTTGTTCAAGCTACACCACTCGGGACCCATTATTAAACAAATTATGTTTTGTTTTAGGGCGTTAAACTTTGGAGAGGTATAAAAGCTTTTTTAATGGTTTTTGAGAGGTCATTGCCAGTTTATCAATCACTTGATCATTAACGACTTTTGCTTTTTTCTGCTCGGTCTTATGTTTTAACCATGTAAATAAAGTTCTACTTGACATGATTTTTTTCACATTAAAATCCGCTTCCAATGTAGTTATTTTTATTACCCGGGTTAACTTCACTAATTAAAAAAAGTGGTTATCGTAATGAGAGTGTGCAGCAGCTAATGAGTTGGAGCTTTTGCACATCACAATAGCTTCCTGAAAGGGTATCTAGCAGCGAAATCGTGGCTGTGACGGCAGCCATTTTAAGAAAATTTATTAAATTCACATTGCTTCGACGTAAAGAGCGTGAAGATCCCAGTAGCGTAAAGGTAAGACGCTATTTTACTTTTTTCCATTTTTAATGAGTTTAGTTCGCGAGTTTGTTACATGTTCGTTACCATACCAATGTACAAGTTAATTTAAGACCAACATTTCACCAGAATATAAGAAGTATCTACTTTGATTTTGTAAAAACCCATATGAAGCCACGAAGTGAAAGATCAGTTGTTTCCTATGTAGTGAAAGTCAAACAATTTATTTAATTTTCATTAAACCCTAAGAAAGAATGCGTTTTAATCATTGAGCCACATGCTATAATAGTATAAAAAGTATACTCATTATTAAAATAAGATCTGTTTGTCGTATTCCAAGCCAAGCAACTTACTTTGCAGATATAAGATTTTCATTACAGGTAAGACAAGTGTAGCCCTGGTTAGAATAGCAACGTTTGGTCCAGTGTATTTTTTGATAGGTGCGGTAGAGGCTACGCAACCAAGTACTTTTAGATAATTAATAAAAATAAATAAGCAGGGGGGATACCATAGCAGTTATTTGTCGCCCAAAACGTGGTGCATTAGCGAGATGAGCACAATAAATAGATTTTTCTTATCAACCAAGAATAAAAATAAATAAGCTGGGCAAATATCTCGACATTCGTACATTCATCTATAAATAATAATCTATTCAGAAAAAGGCTTACAAAAAAAACTTTCAGAAACAATAAAAAGTGATGATTCTGTTTTTCCACTTATCCTAGGGTTTTAAAAAGAATCCATTAGGATTTTTAGGATTTTCGAGGAAACTAATAAACTGAATTTTGTGATTTTTCCAACAAAAGCTACACTTTTTACAAAAATAATAATACATAAGAGTTAGCTATCACTTTCGGTTGGAATCTTCCCATTTATACTAAAAATGAATATATGGATTTTCAATCAGATCGATTAAACCGTCTGGACTATGGAGAGCGCACGGTCTCATAGACTTACTGACTCACAGAGTTACAGACTGAGAGACTCACATTCTGATAGACTTACAGACAGACATCACTTCGAAAACAACTTCTTCTGAATCAAAAGACAGGAAAATGGATATTTTCTCAAAAATCTCGAGTTCAAAAAAAATTATGATTACTATACTCTATTTTACGAAGTAAATATTACCAGTAGTGCAAGTTCATTTCTGAATCTTCTTCACTGTGCATTGTTTTACGAAGTTGTCTTGGCTGTAGTTTTTATTAGTATTTTTTTGTCAAATTTGCTTTATGCTCCCAACGCACATCTTCTTATTTCTTCCTATTGGTCTTCTTTCCCGGATCTTGTTACTTACATTTTTTAGCAGGTACAAGTGTTACTCATACATATCACGCGGCCAGATCGTTTTATCTGCCCTATTCTCGTTAAGATCGGTTCTGTCTATAACTCTTCTCTCACTACCGTTTTCTTGGTACTTGATTGAAGGCCTTTTCTAGATACATAAAAGTCATGTAGAATTTTCTCTCTGTTCTTCTCGATCTGTCCGTTACTTGTTCAATATCTTGAATACTCCTATCTTTCCTTGCTCTAACTGTGGTTCAATTTCTTGTTTTTTTTCCCTGTTTAGAGTAGGCACCTAGTAGTGTGAGTCTTCTACAATTGTTGCAATCCGTTCTGTAGCCCTTTTTGATTACTTGAAGTATAATGTCTCTATCTCACTCTTTGGATATTGTCTCGTTAATCCATGCGTTATTGCACATATCTGTCAGTTTTCAAACTCACTGCCTGCTTGAGTTCCGCTGTCCACTGACGCCAAAGCAAAAATCTCCAGTTCCCACCTGATTATCATCCAAATGAATCTTCCACCGAAGCACTCCAACTTGCACCAGTGACCTAATTTCGCTGAATTTGAACTAATTATGGCTACTTGAGGTAATACATCATTGCTTTCCAATGCTTGGCTCTCACAAACTTACTATTGTTGAAGGAGTGTCGAGTTATGCTCATTACTAGACTTGGATTGCTGCGTAACCCTTAACATTCTTGGATTTCGCCTGCCTTCCTCGAAACTATGGTGGAGCTATATCAGACGATATTACTACCTCGAAAATGCGTTACCTGCAGTTTCCAGGTGTTTCGACTCCAGAAGTGCCTTGCAGACGTGCTTCATGACCTCCACGTGGTTTACCAGTGTGCTCATAGGACATAGAAAACTCCGTTCGAACCGTATTGTCACATATGTCCGTAACTCGAAAACACACGCACTATCACCAACTGTACTACTTTGCCATTTTAAAAGGCATATAAATCTGTCCAACTCAAATATTAGTTGTTATTTTAAGCTCTATTTATTACAACAACGTACTGCTACATGCCTCACGCTCGAACATTGGTTTCATTTCACGCACTCCGGTCGTGACCCCTGTAGAAGTACATTCCTTTTATCAAATTTAATAGGCTAGCCACCTACCCCTGCCTCGCGTAAGAGGGCTCATAGAACTACACCTTGTGTAGCTAAAAATAGGCTCTCAGCCTATAGTAGAAGCAAGAATAAGAAGAAAGCCTTTTCTCTTACTTTATTTCTGCCGTATAGGACTATTACATATTGTTTATTAAACCAATTTTTTACATTCTTACATTTTTTTGCAATTTCTTTTGCTGTCTCTTGCAGTATTTAATTTGAATTATTTCCTTTTACCTGTTTAATTATTTTCATCTTCTTCTAATTGCACCTGGTCGTTATCTTTGGTTTAATTATAATTGCAACTAAAAAAGGAGTTCGTATCGGTGTATGCGCCTCTGTAGCTTTAACATTTATTATTTTCGTGGTGCAATTTTTCGGAACACGAAAGTGATGAATTTTATTTATTATTTAACAGTTCTGGCCGTAGCCGAGAATTTTCTCGAAGCGGCAGTGGATTTGAATCCATTAGTTAAGTTAGATGTAAGTTGTTGTGTGTGTGGTATGTTTGCATGCGGGGAAACGTAATGTAAGTCGCGTGCGGCGCATTACCTCCGTTGCACTTCCCGCGAGGTATGAATGGTCCTCGACACCGAAAGGTAAAAGAGGCTATAGATTATGAATGAATGAATGAATTTAACAGTTCTGTTTGATTCGTGTTGTTCTAAATACACTGCTTTATTTAAGTGCAGGTATGACACTAACATGCTTTTTTATAACTTTTTTGTATCTTCTTCCTATATATTTATCCTGGTGCACGATATACATATTTTTAGCATTTCTTTTGTAGGTTTATTTTAAATATTCCCTTCTATTTTCAGGTATTGTAAAAATGCAATTCTTCGCAGTTGCATTGCTCTCCCCCCTTGCGCTTTGTAAATATATTGTCGATTTTATATTTGTGCACATCTTGTGTTCAGTTTCCATAAACTTCGAATTATCTATTTTTTGAGCTCTTGACTTGTAAGCAACACATTCATACACACTTGATGTCCACAGTAACGACGATTTTATGGTTATTAAGTGTTTTTAAGCACCTCGGTGTGGTAAAATGACGACATTTTTAGCTTTCAGAGAAACTTAAATAAAAATGCTTTGTATTAATAAAAAATATTTGCAGAAACTCTAGTTGAGTATTCCTAGTTCAGTTGAGTTTTGGAGAAATAAAGAAAATGAATATTTACGACTTTGACTTTGAACCAACTACAGAGTTTACTGAAGGCAGCTTGCTTGATGGCAACAGTGGTTTTAAGATTTGGAACTAAAATATCGATTTTCTAGATCATGTTTAAGAAAAAAGTGTCAGTCATTTAACACAATGCTCGTGCGTGAAGCATATTACAGCATTTGGTTTTATTAAAGCACTCCGCTTCGTGTCGTGCTTCAAATTAAAACCTCCCGTTCTAAAATGCAACTTACCGCACTTGCAATGTAAATAATTATCAACTCTTATTGTTTGCTTACTTATTATTTTTACAGCGCATCATAGGTATTTTTGGATTTTGAACTCCACATCTTAAGATATACCATAAGCAATGTACCTAACCAGAAATATTTGTCTAAACTGGTTGAAACAGGCTTGAATACTATATTTTCACAACCATTTTTCAAAAATATGATTTAATTTAAAACAGTGCCACAGGATTTTCGTTTACTGTGGAACTTGCGTGTAAAAATTTGGTTTTGCGATATTTTTCAAAAGTTATACTTCTCGCAAAAAACTTTTTTGACAAACGTTATAGACAATTACGTAATATACAATAAGTTAAAAAATATTTCCTTTATAAATTTTTGAACTAAATAAACTTTTGTAAGGACGCGGTTTTGCGATATTACAAAAACTATACTTCTTACAAAAGACTTTTAAACAAAAGTTATAGATAATTGCGTAATACATGATTTTACTGAATGCAATTAAATTTTCGTCAAACAATTATAAAATTTTTCATGAAAAGCATAAGAGTAAAGTAACACTTCTGGTTACACGATTTCAATGAAATATCACTGGAATCTTTGAATCTATATTGCTATGGTATTATATCCGTCAACAGTTCTGCTAAATTTTGAGTTGTGTTTTAAACGATCTAATATTAATATTGCCCAATACGCGGAACTTGGTTAGTAAAATGATTAAACGGGATTTGTTAAATTTGAACAACTAAAATTTGAAGCAGGTTGCATTTGTGACATTAGTATATAATTGATAGGAAATGTTTATGGATTGCTTTTAGATCGTCAGAGTCTGTAAAGGCAAATATACACATTTAATAATTGTGCATATGTTTACTATGAAATAACCTTTATGAGTAATGCAACCAGTTTTGAAGAAGAGTAATTGTAATAACTAAATGCAATATTTTTTTAACAGCGGTGAATATATTCACAAGACGCATGTCAAAATTAAGAAGTCACACAGAGAATGTGGAATACATAGTAATACAAACACAAGAGGTACCTGTAGTGCAAGGCTACAAATTGCAAACTGAAAGTCAGAAAATTAAAATGTGTCACAGCGAAGTACCAAAATGTGACAGTTAAAACTTAGTTAAAATAATCTAGTGCCAAATACAAAAAAAAACAAATGAGATGTAAGTAGCCGGACGATAAGATAAACGAAAGAAAAACAAGAAAATTTTTTGAACCCTAATGAGCAAAACATTTATGGAGGGTCCAAAATGTTGTAAATTGAGTAATAAAACCCATTTAATTGTCATTTGTGTTTACTTGACGTCCTTGTGGTAAATTTGATGGCCACAAATATAATTTGGCACAAATACTATCGATGTGAGGGTTAAGTTTATGGATGGTGGCAATTTGACAGCAATTGTGGAGCAGTACAAAGCAGCGAAAACAACGGAAGGCATTTGCTGTACCTATCTTCAGACAGATCTAACAAGAGGAGGTGTTTGAAAGCGGTTCAGAGAGGCAGCGGCGTGTCAGGAAGCGGAGCTTCAGTGCAGGATTGCATGCTTTGCCGACATAGACGTAGAAGGTATGCATCTAGAAGCAGATTGCTGTCGATTGCCTTAGAGAGCTTAACAGGCACCTACAATGCATCTTTTTACACATGCGAAATAAATAACTCTACGGAGACCTCACCCCTAGAAAGCGCGTCTCCCGGGCTGCGGATGGGGAAAGTCTTGGAAACAGAACACCCAAACGAGGTACATAGATTCAGAGTAATAACGAGCGCCCCGGAACAAGACCGGCAAGACAACGGATACGAATAGGAACATGGAACATAAAAACACTAACTGGGAAAGAGGTAGAAGTAGTAGAGGAGATGGAAAAGTATAACATACAGATTCTGGGAGTAAGCGAAGTGAAGAGGAAGGGTCAAAGACTCAAGACACTGGCCAAGGGATACACACTGACATATATATGTAAACCCCCGGAGAAAGAGCGAAAGAAGGCGATCAACCTCCCTATAGTTTGTACAACACGGAAGGTCTGAAAAAATCTTCACTTACCGCCATGGCCGAGCTAGCTCAATTTCGGCGATATGGTCGTGGATTCTAATCATCAGCTGTGTACCCTGGAATGTCTTTAAAAAAGGAAATGGGCGCCCGAAATCAAATGATTTCAAATAATAAAAGATAAACTACAATTGACTAGCGTTTATTTAATAATCAAAAAAATCGTCTTGTAGAGTCGATAATTGTAATTCAATAATGAATAGTTAAAATAATTCGGTCATAACCAATGTGATAATAAAAAAATGTGCAAAAAAACCGTCAATCCAAGAGCTAAGACGATGCAATTAATATGGGAATAACAAAACAGAAAACCGCCGTCGTACCTGATTATAATCAGCCCTTGGAAACACAATGCTCAGAAAAATTGGTTGAGCGCACGTAATTTGACTTATAAAAACGACCCTCAGCCACGCCAAACACGGCGGCCGAGGTGAGAAGAATAAGTGCCTCGGACGAAAAATTCGTTTCCAAAGGAAAGCTCGCATTACAACGGCTTGCGATAACAGATAACGCGGATCAAAAGAGCATCGCGCGAACGAAAGGAACTCGATCCAGGTATAAAATGCACTGCTTTGGAAAAATTTAAGAATTAGAAATGCAAAGGATTATAATTCAAATAAAAATATACAGGTTAGGCCCGAAATAAATTGGTAACTGGCGAAACAACTAGGCGCAGCCCAAAAATTGTTTTAAGATTTACAAAGAGTATTAGAAAAAATGCAAAACAAAAACAGGCACGTTATGATAATCGGTGATTTGAACGCCCGCATAGAAAAAGACAAAAATCAAGAATATTAACAATGGGTGAACATGGAGGAGAAGAAACCCTAAACAACAACGTGGAAAGAATGATAGATTTCTGCATAAGAAACCAAACATTAATAGAAAACACGTGGTTCAATCATAAAACAATTCACAAGATTACGTACGAAGCAGAAAAAAGAGGACAAAAAAGCATAATAGACTAAATTACATACTGTAGGAGCATGAGAAACGCAATCCAAGATGTTAAAGTAATAAGAGGAGCAGAACTCAGCATCAACCACTGATTACTCATAACTGACACAATTCTGAAAACACCTTCCAAAAAAACATTAATAGTATATGAAAGACTAAAATTAGAAGAACTAGAAAACCAAGAAAAAAGGGAGGAATGCGAAAGAGAATATAACAGGAAATTAAACAGCTTAGAAGAGCAAGAATCAGAGACAGAAGAACATTGGAGTCTCAATGATAGATGGAAAAAGCTCAAAGAAACAATAATCCTGACAGCAAATGAAATACGCGGCACAAAAATAGTGAAAACAAGCCAAAACCAAAGAAGAACCAAATGGTGGAACTATACGGTTAAGAACAAGATCAAACAGAAAAAAGAAGCCTGGTGCAGGTTTAAAAGAATAAACAATGCCGAAGAGCAAGAAACATACCGAAGGACAAGACAAGAGGCAAAGGAAGCCGTAAAAAGAGCAAAACTGGACTCCTGGGAAGAATTCGGAAATAAGTTAAACGAGAACTATATGGAAAACCGAAAACAGTTTTGGAATGTAGTCAAGAAGCTAAAAGGAATCTGTGCAAAACAAATACGACACATAAAGTATCAAAATAGAGAATTGCAAACGACCAATGAAAACATACTGAAAACATCGAGGGACCACTATGCAGCGAAATTTAAAGCAAGAGAAGATGAGGAAGATGTAGAAAAGCCGTTAGAAAACATAGCAAATCGAGAAGATAAAGATGAAAATGTGGAGGAGGAAATAAGTGAAGAAGAAGTAAAAAGAGCCCTGAAAGAAACCCGAAATGGAAAAGCAGCAGGTGAAGATGGCATACCGCACCGGAATTGTTAAAAAAGGGGGGACCCGCAGTGGAACGATGGTTACAGAAAATATTCAAACAAGCATGGACAACAGAATCAATACCCCAAGAATGGGAAAGAAACGTAATAGTGCCAATTCATAAGAAGGGAGAAACAACTACTTCGACACCTACAGGGCCATCTGCTTAGCACCTGTCGCGCTCAAAGTATACTAAAAAAATTTAGAAAAACGTTTAAGAGCCCATATTTAATATGAACTCGAAGAAGAGCCTACAGCATTCCGGCCAAACAGATAAACGCAAGATTTAACAGTAGCGTTTGATCAAGTGCCAAGACAACACAAGTAGAACAGGGAGAGAAATCCCCCACCACTTTTAATTGATTCGCGGATTCGCGGTTTAATTCGCGGATTTATTCGCGGATTTCGCGGTTTTGATTCGCAGATTTCGCGGTTTTAATTTCGCGGTTTGATCTAATTAATTTCGCGGTTTGATCTAATTAATTTTCACATGTGCTACTGAATAAATTACGCATTAGCTTCCGATTAAATTACGCGTCGGACTTCGGCGGCCATCTTGGATTTCTGATGCGAATATTTGAAATTTAAATTTTTTCAGATTTTTTTCTAAGTTCAATTTTTTGAATTTAAATCTCCCGGGTGTCAGCCATCTTGGTTTTCTGGCGCGAATATTTGAATTTAAATTTTCAGATTTTTTTCTAAGTTTAATTTTTAAACTTCCCGGGGCGTCGGCCATCTTGGTGCGCGTTTGAAATTCAAACTGATAGATCTATCTCGCTCTTCGAAGCTGCTGTCTCTCTCTTGCATTCACTCGCGGAAATATTTGAATTTAAAAAAAGCTATTTGCGGCGGACCCGAGTGGGTTTCGAACCCTAGTTTTCTGGTCAACAGCCTTAGGACCTTACCGCTGCGCTATCGAGGTTTGTTGGATATATAGGAATTGAACAAGACGTCATTTCGCAGCTCTGCCGTCACACCGTTCGAATTTAAACAAATTATTTTTCAAAAATTTATATTACGAGAATAGGGAATGTTTAGCATATTGTGTTTACAAGCAGACACAATTTTAAAAAAAATTATATTTGTAACAGCTTTGCTAGAAATAATTATTTTTATAATTTGTAATATAGTCATTGTCCCAAGCTTCTGGTTAATTTCCATTGGTAAATCAATCATTTTCGCGCTCTGCATGCTTTCTTGTAAAGGCCAAATAGAATTTAATGAATTATTTTTTAACCGATGCTAGCTATGTGAATAGAAATAATTATTTTATATAGCGAAATCATAATTACGCGTCGGCTATTTTTAAACTTTAGCGCTAATATATGAGCGACTTAACAAATATTTGTCCGTTAGAGATTGCAGTACAGGTCTCGGCATGTCGGTATGTGTAATTAGAAAAACACGTCATAGTCTCGGGGTCGCTTTCTATTTCGGATGTGCATCATTGCACGCCGTTTTTAGTAACGGTTCAGCTTTCGTGACTGCTCGTACGCAGTCGTGTTATTTTAACATCTTGCATAAAACCATCGAACGCTGTTGCAACAGTCTCATTTCGTTTGCAGTGGTTATAGTGATTGTTTTGTGCCTTTTCATCTGCAGTCATGAACGCCACGGGTTTATCTGCCTACCAAATTCTTGATTATTTCAAGAATGGGCTATATACAAATGAGGAATTTGTTTTACTAGCTTTTAAAATAATTCAACATAAACTAGCTAACGAGGGCGTAGTTCTGGAACCGGACTATTGGCCCACTTATTTCGAATTGTGTCAAGCCGTCGGAAAAATTCGTGCAAGGCAGTCGTTTGCATTCCTAACGGTAAGTAAAAATATATTTCCTATTTTTAGAAAGTTATTAAAATGTGCGATAGTTTCCAACCTTTTGTAACAACAATTCTGAAAAACCTATTAGTTTAAAACTCATTTGTCGTTAGTCGTTTTAAAGCAGCACATAGGTGTCGTTACTTAAAAACGCTAATATAAATCACAATTTGTAGGATGGACCATCTACGTCAACTGGTTCTAATAAACGTGGTTTGGAAGAAGATACGCGTCAATCGCCCCTGGTCATTTCATCGGCAAATGTAAGTATACCCGAAATTTTTATATTTAAATCGGCCATTAGAAAATTTTGATTTATGCAAGCTAACATAAAACCCGTTTGGGCCACACAAGTAATTTTACGGGGAGGTGATAGTAACATATTTCTTTTTTATTTTACAGCAGATGAATAATCCAAAGCCATCGGCTTCATCCGCCATGTTGGAGACCGTCCATGCGGGGCAGCAACGACCTACCCCACGGACGTCTACATTAGGCGATATGTTAGCACATGTAAGTTTTGCAGAACTATTTTTTAAATGCGCGAAAGTTTCCTACCTTTTTGTAACAACAATTCTGAAAACCTAGTAGTTTAAAACTCATTTGTCGTTAGTCGTTTTAAAGCAGCGCATAGGTGTCGTTACTTAAATAATACTCATATAAATCACAAATTACAGGATGGGCCATCTACGTCTACTGGTTCTAATAAACGTTGTTTGGACGAAGATACGCGTCAATCACCCCTGGTCATTTCATCGACAAATGTAAGTATACCCGACATTTTTATATTTAAATCGGCCATTAGAAAATTTTGATTTATGCAAGCTAAAATAAAACCCGTTTGGGCCACACAAGTAATTTTACGGGGAAGTGATAGTAACATATTTCTTTTTTAATTTACAGCAGATGAATAACCCAAAGCCATCGACCTCGGTAAACATGTTGGTTCTTGCAAAACCGTCGTCGGTGAAGGGACTTCAGTATATTACGTTGATGGGCGAAGGTCGCAAGATGATAAAGAAGTTTAACACTGAAGCTCTCACCTTGACCTTCAAATTCAACAATGTAGAGGCTGCGACGACCAACCCCGTCATATGGCTTAGTGTAAGTATAACTATAAAATATTGTGTATTGAAAACAACCACTCTAAATTTACGCCGGAATTTATTTATTGATTTTAAATGGATTTATAGTTTATTTTTTAGTCACATGTTCTAAATTCATGGTTGTATAGCTCGGTTTTACAGCTTTTGAAATTGATAGTTTAAGTATTTCAAACATTTGCAACGTTAATATTTTGAAATATGGTGAGCTAGACGTTTTAACTTATTGAAACTCTTATTTGCAGAATGCATTCGACGAGATCATCACGCATATCACCAAGGGAGCAGCAGCTTCTGATAAGATAGGTTTAGTTTTAAGAAATGACAATTTTGCAGACAAGCCGATAGGCATTTCTTTCCGCCGTGTTGACCAGCTCAACGCCGGTGTTGTAATGTCGACCTTGGAGAAAATTCTTCAATCTAACGCTAAGTTTTTTGCTCAAGATAAAATGACCTTGCATGTAAACCGAATCACTTTGCCTGTTGGATATGGAAAATCATATATCAGAATGACTGGCGTTAGTTTTGAGGAATTTTCTCGAAGGAGACATGGTATATTAACTGTTGTAAATAATGATAATTACTGTCTTGCCCGAGCTCTTATTCTGGCCAAAGCTTGGGTAGATAATGAGCCAGATCTGCATCTCTATAAAGCAGGTTACCCAATCCTAACACAGAAATCGTATGAGCTTTGTGCCAATGCCGATGTTAATCTAATCAATGGGGCCACGCGAGAACACTTGGAACAATTCCAGTTGTATCTAGCTAATTACACCATTATTGTTTATAATTCACGTATTGGCGCCAGTAAATATTACGAGGGACCTAGGGGGCACAACAAAAAAGTGTTAAATTTATTATTGGAAGATCAACATTACAATGTAATAACCTGTTTAACTTCGGCCTTTGCAACCGCTTTTTTCTGCGAATTTTGTTTAACTCGCACCAATAATAAACAGGCCCACAAAAAGTGTTCTTATATTTGCCCTTGTTGTCATTCAAAACCACCCTGTAACCTGTTTTTGGACCCAATCGCGTGTAATAATTGTAATAGGGATTTTCGTGGGCGGGAATGTTTTGCTGAACATACAAAATCATTGTGCAAGACTTTAAAAAGGTGTGGAGTATGCCTCATGACATACTGGCAAAATAGCAAGAAAAGTCATACGTGCGGCGTGAAATATTGTCATACCTGCGCGAAAGAAATGCCAACCCGACATTTATGTTATATGGCAAAGAAAAAGGGTCCTAAATTGTCTGAAAAGTTTATTTTCGTTTTTTATGATTTTGAGGCAAGACAGGAGACGGCTTTGGAAGGTGAACCTAATGTTTTTTTGCACGAGCCAAATTTATGCGTAGCCCAAAATGTCTGTAATACATGTATTAATTTTGAAGATCTTACGCAGGCTTGTAACATTTGCGGTTCTCGTCAACATGTGTTTAAAAATAACCCTGTACAAAGTTTGCTAGATTATATATCTAAATTATCCAATATCGCCAACGTTTTTGCTCTCGCGCATAACATGAAAGGATATGACGGATCCTTTATCATGCAGCATATTGTCAAACATCAGAAAAAGTGGACCCCGAAAATTATTGCAACCGGTACAAAATTAATGTGCATCACTTGTCCCAATGTAAAATTTATAGATTCGTTAAATTTTTTGCCTGTAGCATTAGCTAAGCTGCCCAAAACATTTAATTTTGAAGCTACAAAAGGTTACTTTCCCCATTTATTCAATAAAATGGAGAATCAAAATTATATTGGAGTAATGCCCCCAGCACACTTTTATATGGCCGATGAAATGTCCCCTTCTTGTCGCGCAGAGTTCTTTGAATGGTATAATGTGGAAATTGCTCGTAATGCAGTATTTGACATGCAGGAAGCAATCGTAAAGTACTGTATTCAAGATGTAGAGATACTTTGCAAGGCTTGTCTTGAATTTTGGCGGCGTTATACTAGCGAAAATGGAGTAGATCCTTTTAGGGAGTGCTGCACGATAGCCGGAGGGTGTAGTTTAGTTTATCGTCGAAATTTTTTTAAAGAAAATACGATCGCTATTATTCCACCGAGTGGGTACAGATTAGGTGATAGGCAATCGACGATTGCGATTAAATGGTTTTTATGGGTCGAACACGAGCAAGGTATCTCAATTCAGCATGCTGGTAATAATCGCGAGGTTCGATTACCTGAAGGTATTTTGGTGGATGGTTTTTGCGCTGCAACAACTACAGTGTATAATTTCCACGGATGTTACTTCCACGGTTGTGAGGTATGTTACCCCGATCAAACTGTAGAGCTAGCAAATGTGAAAAATGACACGATGGTTGTTCGTCGCGAAGCAACAGAGGCAACTGCAGCAAGAATTAGAAGGGCTGGCTACACCCTTATAGAGATGTGGGAGTGCCAATTTAATTTATTTTTAAAATCTAACAACGTTGCGTCAAACTTTGTAAATAATCATGCTGTTATTAGAAACACACCATTAAATCCGCGAGATAGTTTTTTCGGTGGACGCACTAATGCAGTGAAATTGCACTATAAATGTCAGGAAAACGAGCAAATCAAGTATTTCGATGTGTGTAGCCTTTATCCTTTCGTAAATAAATACTCAAAATACCCCGTAGGACATCCCAAAGTATACGTTGGTGATGAGGAGTGCCGGAAACTTCCTTTTGATACAATCGAGGGTTTAGTCAAATGTACCGTGTTACCTCCGCAAAATCTTTACCACCCTGTTCTGCCCCTTCGAATGCACGGCAAATTAATGTTTGTTCTATGCAGGTTATGTGCCGAAACCAGCTTCACTGGCGATTGTTACCATTTAGAAGATTCGCGCAAGTTTACCGGAACATATGTGTCTGATGAACTAAAAAAAGCTGTTGAACTGGGATACCGCGTGCTCGAGTTTCATGAAATATGGGCATACGATATTGTGCAATATAACAGGGCTACTAAAACAGGCGGTCTATTTTCAGAGTATGTGGACAATTTTTTAAAATTAAAACAGGAATGCAGTGGGTGGCCTGCTTGGTGCACTGACGAAAACGCTAAGGATCAATATTTATCAGAATATTTAGAAAGAGAAGGCGTAACCTTAGAAAAGGATAAAATTTGTTTCAATCCTGGCATGCGTTATATCGCTAAGTTATTACTAAATGCATTCTGGGGTAAATTTGGCCAAAGAGAGAATTTGATGCAAACAAGTATTGTTTCAGATTCTTATGACTTTTTTAAAATGCTAACTGATCCTTCAATACAGGTTCATTCAATTATGATCGTCGATGAGGATGTAATAGTTGTAATCTGGGATAGACCTGAGGAGGGAATAGTTTCGCTCAAAACGGTCAATGTTGTATTGGCTGCATACACTACGGCCAATGCAAGACTTGAACTCTATAAATATTTGGAGCAATTAGGTGATCGCGTTTTGTATTACGATACAGATAGTACGATCTATGTCCACCGATCTGGCCAATGGGTGCCTGAAACGGGTGATTTTTTGGGGGATATGACTGATGAGCTGAGGGAATATGGTCCAGGTAGCTTCATTACGGAGTTTGTTAGCGGAGGGCTTAAAAACTATGCGTTTAAGGTTTTCTCAAGTAATAAAAACGATTACGAATTTGTATGTAAAGTAAAAGGTATAACTTTAAATTACAAAAATGCCGAAAAAATAAATTTCGATACACTTAAAAGCATGGTTCTTGATAATGCCGAAGCAACGTATGTAGAAACCGACCGGAAAATTGCCCGTACAGCCATGTATCAAGTTGTATCTAAACCCGAAAAGAAAATGTATCGGGTTCAGTATACTAAACGCCGGCGCCTTGAAGATGGTTATGACACATTACCTTATGGGTTTAAAGCAGACTAGTGTCTATATTGCGTATAGTTTCGTTCTTTTTATAATCAACTGTTTTTATACCAATATTTTATATTTTGTATTGTCTTTTTAACTTATATGATGTTTTTATGCAATAACTTATTGCACTTGTAGCCACATATTTTTGTAAAACAAAAGTATTTAAACTAATTTTTGGTTTATGCATTATGTTTACATGTAATTGCTTATTTGATCGTACGTATTTTCGATGTATGGTTAGTGTTCACATTTCATAAGGCCCGCTTTGTGGCAATTGTTTTCATAATATTTAATTTCAATCATTTTAGAAAACTAACCACGACTGTCGCAAAACGTACATTAAATATTGCACTTATTGTCACATGGCTCAATTTGCGCTAACTTTAACTGCATGTTAGATTTTAATTGCATGTTAGTTTTATTTTGCATGCTAGGTTTAAGAGGCTGTTAATTTTTGTAAATAAAACAGCCGAATATTGTAAATACATTTATTAAATATTTTGTGTGTAATAAAAATATGCTTAATTACAAACTATTTGTGTTTTTATTTTCTAAATAACATTAAACAAGTTTATTAAGGTGAAGTATTGGATATATAGTGTTTTTACATATTTGTCATTAGAAACTAAATTATCAGTGAACAGATTTACAAAAGTTAGCATAGATGCACCATTTATTTTAAAATATAAATACATTAAACAATATATGCCGCAAACGTTAGAGGTAAAATCTTGCAAAATTTTTGGATTATGAGACCAGCTGATTGAATTTCGTTGTAAAAATTTTAAATGATAACCGCTTGGAGGGCGGCCGTATGAATCAAAGTACTCCCCATGGCCATATTGGTCTATATACACAGCATTCCAATGTTCCCCAGGTCGGTTTGCTGGATCTGTGTTGACGATGATTGCCACAGGTCTTGCAATTCTTGTAGGGAGTTGATCAGAAGCAAAAACATAGCGTTTCACATTCAACAGACTCGGGATTGTTTGCAATATTTTCTGAACTTCCAGTGTATTCATTGCGCCACCAGTCGGATAAAATTAGTATGTTTTCCAATGCACATACAGGCGAACGGATGTTGTGATTGAGGCAACGTACGGCAGCAGTAGTTTTTCGCAGAACTTTTAAAGACGGGCACTCGAGATCCTCCAAATTTACGACGATTTTATTCAGAAAACTTAGAACTTCCTTCTTTTCTTGACCTTTAACGTACACTTTTTCAAATTTTTTGAGAACTCGTGCTAGCTCAGTTTCAAATTCATCAAAATGTATAGTACCAGAATTCCAGGCTAGACCGTGGTGTCTATTCTCCAGATAGTTTATGCCTTTTTTAACGAAATAGGGCAGAGTGTCATATTTTGCAGGGGGTTTTAAAACGAAAATTGCTAACTGGTTGCCATCTGCTGAAATAACAGCCACTTCTTTAGGAATAAACTGTTTCTTATCACCACGGAACCCTTGCAGATCTACGAAGACACTGTCCATACTGACGAAATGTTTGAACATGACTAAATTTTAAAAAACTGTTGTTGGTTTTTAACTACTAAAATCCACCAGCACATTTCTGTGTTTGTCAATTTCTACGACGTTATCGAACTCTGCATAAACTAGACAATTAATAGTTTCTTCTAGCGCGTCTTGAAAACCCGCCTCTAAACGTAGAGCGCCATTTTTAAGAAGGTTCCAGTGTGTTGTTGCATTTGCAGCCAGATCGGGGGTTAAATCAAAAGCAAATAGACAGTAGCCATGAGGGTAACCTTCACGTTTTATAGCGTTGCCTTCATTGAGGAAATGTATACCGCTACCGGAAAATAGTGTGTGATATGCTTGAACGTACATGCCATTCTTAGAGAAATCAGGCTGTAGAGGTTTTGAAGGAATTTGTTGACCGTCGATGAATAGGGAGAAATAATTGATTTTGTAGTTATTAAAATTGAAAGGGTTTGCTGCATAATGGCCGTTAAATGCTTTATTCGATACAAAACCTACAATGCATCGTTTTGGTAATTGCCCCAGAAAAATATTATCTAAAGATTTTCTTTGCACACCAGCCGGAATAGTTAACACTTTAACATCGGATCTTGTAATGGGGTATTTAGCAGGCGCAGTCGCCAAAGCTTTGGTGTGAGCCAGCAAAATAGACGGGTTTATTTTCATTTTTCTCACTAGTAAGCTGGCATCACTAATTTTCACTTTGAATGTAGATCCTTCGGCGGCCATTAAATTGAAAGAATCTCGGGATCTGATAAATTTGACTTTCATTTCAACTCCGTTTATAAGAAATTTTTCTTGATTGAATAAATCGGAATGCACATGTCCCATCATTTCGACTTGCTTGCCTGCAGCAGTAAAAAATTTCCGCTTTACAAATCCTTCATTATGCGTGGTGATGTCATCCATTTTATTGGCTGTGTCGTTGTACCATAGTGTGCATGTTAAATGGGTTGATTTAGCACCATTGCCGTAATTCAGCAGAGTTTCAATGTATGAGCGGTATGCGTATGTATTGTTTGGAGGGCTCACAAGCTTCTGATTCAAATACACCTCAACTTGGTTAAACATAGAGTGCATCCAATTATTAACAGGGCCTACAGTAGATTTGTCAGTTAATAATGTATCATCTTGTTTAACAATTCTAGCAGTAATGTATAACATGGTCTGACTTAAATCGATATAATCGTTACCGTTTCCAGGCACAATAAATTCAATCGGTGCATCGTCATTAAGCGAGGAAAGCGGTTTGTAAAAAATCCATTGTCCATTTTCGATACTGGTTTGAGTTGCAGGCAAAGCGAACAAATCTAGCTCGGATTTAACACACTCACAAGACTGCGCATGCAAAAACGCCATTGTGTAAACTACTTGCTGGTAAAGATATCGGCGTATGTGGGTTTGACCAGCTTCTGCTTAGCGTTTTTTCTTGTAGACTGATTGTAATTCAGAGTGCGTTGCCTTTTATACCCCGATCCTTCCATTAGAGTGTCTATTTTTCTGTCGGCTTTACGTTTGAGATTCTTTCCAGCCTCCTGTACACGGTTATGAAACGCTTCTTTTAGCGATCGATTTTCACTAACATCTCCTAAAATGTTAGCGCCTGTCCTTAAAGTTTCCTTTCCAACAGCTTTAGCACCGGTTTTAAAAAGAGGCAGGATACTACAAAATATTCCTCCTAAAAAGCTTCCGATCCCATGACCTCTCTGGTAGGCTGCACCTCTGTAGATAGCTCCAACGCCTTGACCTGCCTGATTGGTGTAGTATTGTTGATAAGGACAATCCATGGCAGCTACTGTATCCTCTTAAAGTGTAGTTTTAAACTCAACGTTCCAAACTCGAATGGCATCACACCCGACGTTTCGGTCCTTATATTTATCTCGATATTCTCAAATTCCCTCTTCATGACATTTATATAATGAGTCGGCGAAAGTATGGCGTCTTTGTGGCAACCGTAATTATAATTATCAGAGGTCACGTTAACAATACGAAGAAGCGGAGCCAAGACATCTCCTACAAGCTGTGGTTCCACAATATCGCAGTAAATAAACATTTGTGATGGTAAACCAACCCAGATATTTGCGGGGTGGCTTCGTACAGGTGCTTCAGCTATATTTATATCAGGTTTATAACCAAGTTGTAAGGCCAGACGTTGTGAAAATCCTAGCATTTTCAATGACGACGTTTTAATTTCAAGAGACACGCGTTTTGTTACTCTATTATATTGAAAATTCAGCAACTTTTCTAATAACCTGTGATTGTTAATTTCGGCTGTAATATGTTCAATGTTTTCATAATTGCCGGGCTGAATACAGATTACGTGCCATCCATCGCTACCATAGTAAATTTGCTCTCTATCACTTTTAAAATATGAATTAGCGTTTTGCAATACCTTTTTCAACTCAGTATACGTTTCTTCTCCGGCTTGCACTTTAGGTATTTCTGTGCGATAATAGACTAGATTTTCTGTATCTGTCACGGCCAAAAAGGAGCATGGATATTGCACTTCCGCAATACCTGTAACCCATTGCCCCGGTAACCTTATTCGTTTAGGGAGCTGCGTTATGAATTGTGCTGTGGTGTTATTTGGAAAATAGCCCATAGAACTATTGCTAAGTAATGTTAGATAAAATTCTTCATCTGTATTCATAGCTGCTGAAGATTAGCTGCAGGAATCCAGGAGTTGAACTTGTTATAATTTCGCCACTTTACAAAGTACTCTTTGCGCTGACCGTGTCCTCTTTCTTTTAACACTTGTTCGACTTTAAACAAGACGTTATCATCCAAAGTCACTGGCTGTAATTCCTCTTCATAAAAGACGCCCTCTATCGTATCGTCGCTTAAATCAGCTATTTCGTACACAGGTGGTTTTCTAAGAATCACTTTTTTAATTATAAACACTTTGCCGCTCCAATTAGTTTCATATCCTTTCTCGAATGCGTCCTTCGTTCTACTAATTCTTACATGTTGGTTCACTTTATATTTGGGCCTCCTGGAGACGCCCACCCCATTTCGGTACAGATTGTTCCACACTTCCAGTATATTGCCATCATTTACAGCGGAGGGTGCCATCTTGATGCTTGAATGATAGCGACTGTTATACGAAGTCAGTAAATTTTGTAATACGTCTATGTATTTGTATGAATTAGAGTATGTGAAATAGCGCCACATTCTGGTCTTTAATGTTCTATTGAATCGTTCAATGACGGCTGCTTTAACATCGGGGTTTTGCGTCACATAAAACGTGATATCGTGTTGTTTGAAAAAATTCTGTACGGTTCTAGCAATAAATTCTTTGCCTTTATCGGTTTGTAAATTTATGGGCGTGTTACCCACTTCAGCAAATATTTCACGAAATGCGTTTATTACTGAAGTAGCCGTTTTAGATTTCAGGGGTCTCGCCCATGCCATTTTACTAAACACATCAATTACGGTTAGAATAAAATTATATCCGTCGTTGTGGGGCGCTAAACTACGCATGTCGCAGAGATCAGCCTGCCATAATTCGAAAATGTTGCTAACAATGTACTTGTTTCTAGGGAATTTTTTTCTTGCAGTTTTGTGAATAGTATAGGCGTCCTGTTTCTTTAGCCAATCCTTTACTTCACCACTGGGGTGACTATTTTTCACGGAAGAAATTAATGAGTTTGCGCCTGCGAAGCCTGAAGGGTGAGCAGCGTCATAATAGATGGCGTCCAAATTCATTCTGCTATGTTAAAGTTTAAGACGCTCCCAGGCAGAAATACTCTTTATTTTCGATATCGATCTTTGCGTTGTTTTCGGTGTTTTTCGCGTTGAACCCTCTTGCTTGGACGCTGTTGCAGTCGCTATTAACGTTAATTTAGGATCGACGTCACTCTCCACATCTGATTTACTCACGTCTGGTACATTTTGACGTTTAGGATCCCCAAATAGCACTTGAGGTACATTGTTCTCTTTAATGTAATCGAGGAACTTGTGTCGGCCTGGCGGATTTGTAGTTTTCTTAGGTCTTAGAACATCATGCATTAAATCAATAATGTTGGAGGACGGTAAAATTTCACCTTTTATGCTGACTGTTCCCTTGCCGTCCCACTCCACTTCATCTGGCATTCTTAGAAGTCGTAAAAAGGCTTCACCGTTTTTCTTAAAAGTATTAGGGAGCGTCGATAAAATATATGCATCTGAAATACCACTGTTGTTCGATTCTATAGGTATCTTGATTGATTGCCTCGTTTGACCCGCAAAATGAAGGTACCTTTGTAAAACCTGATTGTACTGGATCCATTTATCGTGATCGGTTAATTTAGACGATAAAACCTTTTGCATTTCGTCATCAAGCTGGGATAATATATTTTGCTCTGATTTCTCTGTATCCTTAAAGCGATGCATGAATTCTGGCGGTACAATCATCATTTTTCGGGAATTCTCCATTTTTTACTTGAAAATAGAGCTCAATACACCAGTAATTAATGGAGCTGATATCATTGGTAGGAAAGCGCCCCCCTTCTGTATTAGTATTTGGCGTTTCTTTTTTATAGACTCTCCAGGCTTGACTAAACTCCTAAGAACAGCTTTATGCTTCGAGATCGTTGATTTTTGATTAGGCGATAAAGGTATTTTTCCTTTTAAGGTATTATGCACACACTCGCAGATACAATGAATTTGTTTATCGCCTACGGCTTTTAATAATGCGGTTCGCTCCTTTGGTCCGAGTTTATGTAGAGCACGCAACAACTCCGAATTTCTAATTACTGATCGAGACATCACTAGTGAATGAGAGTAAACTGGTTAGTGTGCGAGCTTTTATACCCCTTTTTCGGCATATAAATATAGCACGCCCCATCTTGGCGAAAAATCGATGTTCTATACCTCGCTATATCAGGTGTACTTTGCTTTAAGTCGAATAACAAATACCCGTGTGGCCTAGCTGTTGCGTCCTCGTATGCTTCTTGAAGGAATCGAGGATTTTCGGGACATATCTGTCTGGTTAAGTGCTTTATTTGAGCTCTATCTCGCGGATTTTTGAAAAGAATAATGTAATGGGCATTTAGGGAAATATCCCGCTGTCCTTTTCCTTGGTGAAAAATGTTTTGCGTAATAAAAAAAACACTGAGATTGTGGTGATGGCTCCCCTTGGTGAATATGTCTACGACTGAGCTATTTGTTTCCCTCATTAAATCGTCGATTATTAAAAGTTTGGGTTCGGACCCCTCAAAAGATGTCATGTCTGGCAGACCTTGTTGAAATTCGACTAAAGATTTTAAATCTTCGTACAATTTTTGCCACTCGCCATAACACCAAATAACTTTAGCGAAATTTACAGTGCAGAGTTTTTTCATATTTTTCAAGAAATTTATTACAAAAAACGATTTGCCCGATCCTGAGGGGCCTGCTATGATAGCAGAAAACGGATGTGAAAACTGATGTTCCATTTTTATGCAGTGAGCGATTATCACAGTAGGACCGTCGTGAATAAACTAACTTAAAAAATCAACACGCTCATAATAAATACATTAAAAATATGGTAAGTGCGGGAATCGAACCCACGACCTCTTTCGAGATCAGATCTTAAGTCTGACGCCTTAACCACTCGGCCAACCTACCGCCTGTATAAACTAACACTCGCAGCATAATTAAAAAGAAATACAGTTTAAAACATTCTTTATTTACATTTTCATACAATATTTCATATAAACTAGGACATGTACGGTTTCATGCGCTCATCTGCATCAATCAACTTCTGCAGTTCTATAATAACATACATTTTAAATTTGAACACAAGTTCCCACAATAAAATATCGTTAGCGAAAGTCCAGCGCAGAGTATTAAAAATGGTTGAATCATCAAGACACAAATTTTCTGCATGTATTACTTTGTCAACGATCACTTCACCAAAATTTTGGAAATTGCACTTTACACGTTTCAAGTCATTTATTTTCACAACCATCAAGTTGTACATCGGCAATAAATTTGATAGTGTTTCATACGTTACGTAAAGAGTAAACTTGTTCTCGGGGTCCTTTGTAATAATCCTGCAGGTATCATTGTTCACGTACTCCACTGTGTGCTCAGTTAATTCACATCTGAAAGTCCCCTGCTTGGCCATCACAAACATGTTCGGTAGCGCTTCCACAAAAGTCATGAACGACTCGGCTGTGAATGAAACACCTGCTCCAATGTCGGTCTTCAGAATTCTTGCAACAGGCGAAAATTGTTTATAAGGATCCAGTCCCAAATGAACAACCTTGCTGGCGCTATTGTTTAAAGGCACAGTGAGGTCGCATAATAACCGTTTCTTTTCCCGTCGGGTTTGGCGGATCTCAGGCGTCACGATCGGTGTTACGTCATAGGAAGGCATCGTCTCCTCAATGAACACCCGCAGGTCCTCCTCGGTGGCATCCAGACGTGGTGAATACCCCTTGGCCTCCACGTTCATGGCTGGAGGCTGTGGCGGTGCACCGTGTTGTTTTTTATTTAAAAGATGCGTTTTCTTACTTGTTTTTTCTGCTGCCGGTCTCCTGGTGTAGGGGCCTGGTTTTTCTTGGCACTTATTAACTCTTCGAGGATCCATCTTAGGTAAAACTTGTGGTGTTGACACGACGACTAGGAGTGAAGCAATTCGATGCGCTATAGAGTCCGCAGCCACTTTTATGAAGGTACGAAAAACATTACGTCAGAGTCACCCCACTCTCGAGCCGGAGCATGTCGGTACCTGTGTTTTGCAGTGCAGCCTCCGACGGACAAAGCAAATACGTTACCAAGGTTGAACAAAGAGCGACCAGTCTCGACCTGTTTTAAAAAGGGAACTTAGAAAAAATCGCGTAATTTAACCAGAAGCTATTGCGTAATATTATAATGCGTTTTGAATAAAGTAATGCAGTGATTTCGCTATATAAAATAAAGTAATTATTTCATATAGCTTTTCAAATTTCTGCGGTCGAATGGAAATTAACCAGAAGCTTGGGACAAATAGTTTGTTTCAACTCGAACGGTGTGACGGCACAGCTGCGAAATGACGTCTTGTTCAATTCCTATATGTTCAACAGACCTCGATAGCGCAGCGGTAAGGTCCTAAGGCTGCTGCCAAGAAAACTCGGGTTCGAATCCCGCTCGTCCAGAGATTTTTTTAAATTTAAATATTTCCGCGAGTGAATGCAAGAGAGAGACAGCAGCTTCGAAGAGTGAGATAGATCTACCAGTTTGAATTTCAAATATTTCCGCGAAAATTCAAAATTAAAAACAACCGCCGTGAGAAGTGCGCGCGCACCAAGATGGCCGACACCCCGGGAGATTTAAATTCAAAAAATTGAACTTAGAAAAAATCGGAAAAAATTCAAATTTCAAATATTCCCGCCAGAAATCCAAGATGGCCGCCGAAGTCCGACGCGTAATTTTAATCGGAAGCTAATGCGTAATTTATTCAGTAGCACATGTGAAAATTAATTAGATCAAACCGCGAAATTAATTAGATCAAACCGCGAAATTAAAACAGCGAAATCCGCGAATCAAAACCGCGAAATCCGCGAATAAATCCGCGAATTAAACCGCGAATCCGCGAATCAATTAAAAGTGGTGGGGGATAAGTGTCCTCCTTCTACTGACACAACGTCCACCGCCATAATGCCCACTCTGGTCACAACGTCCACCGCCATAACGCCCACTCTGGTCACAACGTCCACCTTCGCATTTGGTCATAACGTCCACCTTGGACACAACGCCCATTTTTGTTTTACTTGTTATTTAATCAACCTTTAACTGCCTTCTTTAATGCTTTTTGAGTGGTCTAATGTTGTTTAGAATATTTCCAGCTGGTTTCTTATATAAATCGCAATACGAAGAATAAGGATCCTATTATAATTATAACACTAAATATACCTAAAGATTCATTGGTTTGCGATACACCTCATTTGAAAAAAACGTTTCCTTATTGTTTATTGTACCAATAAAAACGTGGTTGTACGTGTTATCATTATAGTAATATAACAAGGGCGAGACCAGCACCATAACTCTTTTGATGGGCAAAATTATTTGTAAGTATGTCACTCGAGTTTATATTTTGAAGATTATTATATAAAAACAGTATACGAATTATGATTTAGAATTGACCTAATAACGCAAAAAAGACTCAAGTTGCTTGTTTTTTGCAATTCTTCTTCCAATTATGACACCATTCACGGGGTCGATAGTCATCCTTAGGGCGTTTATCGCTTGATACGCATCCCTAGAATCAGGTAATCAGTTCAGTATTGGTCAATTTTCAAAAAATGCATGGTTCTCCTTAGATGATATCAGTTATGTGACAGTTGAGTGTAATATTCCAACTAATTAACGTTCGTGTGTCCCACTAAGTACAAGTGGCCTATTTGTATCAATCTTTTACCACAGACTTTAGAATACCAATGCTTATATAATTTTAGTTGTTTAATGTTACATAGGGTCTAACAATGACCTTGACAAATCTGACCAATGTGTCGCTTATGTAATTCATAAAAAATGCATTGTCATGGATATATCTGTGCTGCAAAAATTACGTATTAACTCCATGTTACGTTATTAAGACGACAATTCTGAGTAGGAAAAAAGTTACACAAAAATTCCTTGTCTTATATTTTCGAAGATATAGCGAGGTTTTATTAATTTCAAAACTAGCAGGACTGGCAACCATTTTTAATATATAACACTTAATTGAAATAACTGTAATTTTCCACTGATCTGTTATTTGTTGTTTATGTTTGATGTACGAGGTAGGTATACCGGGTGGCAATGAGATAAGAGCCATGTCTCTATCTCATTTACTTATCAATGGATTTGCATTAAATTTGTTGCAAGAATATTAAACATAATTTCGGATTGACAGACGGATATAATCAAAATATCCAACTTCTGCTTTTACCGCAAATGTTATTAGCTTTGATTTTTTAAACGGATCGCCCTACATGTTTTATGTTTTTCGCTTAAACTACATACGACAGCTGCTTAGGTATCACAATCTTATTTTAAAAATTTATTAATTAAACATCTTTCAGTTTTAAATAAATATAAAGTAGGGCATAGTGCGCATTGTTAGACTAGTAATTACAAATTCTATCCAATGGACGATGGCTCTTGGTAGGTGCCATTTAAAAAATTACTTTTTCTCAAAAAACACGTTCAGCAAATTTTAGCCGTGTAGAACGTTTAATTACATATTTTCATCGTAGGCAACCAAATTTGTAAAACTGGTATTGCACTGCCAATTTAACAACCGCACATTAAACATCTGGAAATATATCAGTGTTTAGGACTTGATTTCTTACAAAACTGCATTGGTTAGATAAACTATTGTTTTCTTCTTTAATTGATTTTAAGTTTGCATTAGTCAAGTTCTCTATTTCTGATGATGTGATGTTCAGTAAATTACTTATTTCCTCATTAGTTACTGGGGATAAAAATATGGGGAAAATTTTTATAATTAATGTATTGATTGTTTAATTTATTTTTTATCCTAAGTAGGTACATCAGCCATATCTTTAGCAACCCCCCTGAAATGTCCATTGAATTCATCAGCGATTTCCTTTTCATTCTGGAGTTGTGTATCTTTTTTTGATATATTTGTTTTATGATAGATTTACAAGCACTAACATTCATATTGTAGTTTGCAGTTTTCCAAAGGTTTTTCGAGTCAGAAGTTTTACTTATTTGTTCAGTATAATAATTACACTTAGCTGTTCTTATTCAAGTTGTTAATATATTGTAGTAATTTTTATAAGTTTATTGCATTTCTATATTAAAAATCGTTGAGTAACGTGGTACTTTTCACCATAGTTTATCGCATGTCAGAAACTAATGTACTACATTTCTATATTCAAAATCGTTGAGTAACGCAGTATTTTTCACCATAGCAATGGCGATTCGTTTTACATTTGGCAACGCTCAAATGTAGTTTTGGTGGAACTCTCAGTCTATATAATACTTGAAGTTATCAAGTTAGGTTTTGCGTAAGTTTTGACACAGACTGACGCAAAACTTAACCTGCTAACCTCAAATTTGACAAAGACTTACAGTGTCACCAGCAATACATTTCAGGGCTATGTTGGATAACCACGCCTGATCACACTGGACATTGCCGAACACAGCCCTGTACTGCTAAACAAGGTCCGTAAATACTTATAGCAAGATTGGAGATATAAGTATGTCATCTCAATAACCGTCATTTTCGTGCTCCCTGACAATGAATGTGTGATAATGCATCATTAATGTACTTGTGTGCTTACATTCACGTATATTAATGATGCTCTTATCCCACTTGTATAGTAAATAACTATTAAGATTATGTGAAACATATTCGACTAAACTTTGCAACAGACGGCATGTAAAAATAAAGTTTTTCGGCGAATCTGTTGCCCAGGTTGGCACATTCAGTATATCGGTGAATTTGGTAGAATATTTGTTTTAGGGCGGGATAAATAAATTATTAGTTTATGCATTACATGTGTCTTTAATGTTCTTGAACTAGCTTTGGCTAGTTTGAGAACAATAAAGAATATAGCGGCACACATGTAGTTATTTTTTAATCACTCTGCTGTTGGTTGTAACTCCAATCACTGTCAATGTATTTAGTAGATTTATAAATAGTACTTTTCTTAGTAAAATACTATACACAAATAAATATACACAATAGATTTAAAAAAATCAGTATTAAAGAACTATTTTAGCGGTGATGTGTTTTATTTACAATTTTCATACTACAGAATGAGATCATACTAGAGACGTATTTCACAGAGCATTATACTACACTATCAACTGTTTTGGTTAGGGAAGGAAAAAGCATTAAAGGTAACACACAAACAAATAGGACTATTAAAATATTTCACAAGGATAACTGGATAAGTATATTGAACATGTCACTCGAGTTAATTGGGATCAGTTGTGCTCTGAATCTTAATTTAGCGACTGAAAAATACATCGTTTGTTAAATAACTGTAAAAATGTATTATTAAAAGACGAAACACTCTTAGTAGTTACAACAAAAATTTAAAAAAAAAAACGAAAAATGGATTACGACAGCAAATATCTATGCAATATATGCTACAGACAAATTAAAGCAAAAGGTTTTTAAAATCTCAAAGACGGTGACTTAAAATACTACATTGCGTCAGCGAGTAATAAAATCATTTTTTTAACGTGTTCCGAATACTTATTTATTTATTATAAAAGTGACACTAAACGTCAAAACGTAACCAAGCTGAGCAGAACTATTTTCTATGTACCAATAAAGAGCAGCTCTAGTATATGTTATGCGTTTGGCAGCAAGGTTCGTAAATATAGCAAGATTTTAAATATAGGTCATCCCATGTATTTCGGCTATACAATAGACACGAAAATGGCGCCAAATGGCAGGAAATCTAAACCTTGCAGTGTAATAAATGTTAAACCCAGATTTATCTCATTTTTAGTCAGCGGAGAAACCAAATAAACGAAAACCATGTCTTGAATGGTTAAAGCAGTTCAAAGTTAAACGACAAGCTGTGACGTTTCCCATTCACAATTGCGACGGCTTTGCCAAAAATTTATTGTCAGTGAGGACGAAAATTTCTGTTATTGAGATGACATATCTCCAATCTTGCTATATTTACGGACCTTGTTTGGCAGTACAGGGCTGTGTTCGACAGTGTCGCACCATCGTACTGGTGTGTCGGCCAACTCTCTCATTTTCACAATGAAAAACAAGGATGTCCAGCGCACCAGTGTGATCAGGCGTGGTTCTCCAATATAGCCCTGAAATGTGTTGTTGGTGGCACTTTAAGTCTTTGTCAAATTTGAGGTTAGCAGGTTAAGTTTTGCGTCAGTCTGTGTCAAAACTTACGCAAAACCTAACTTTATAACTTCGAGTATTATATAGACTGACAGCGCCACCAAAACTACACTTGAGCGTTGCCAAATGTAAAACGAATCGCCATTGCTATGGTGAAAAATACCGCGTTACTCAACGATTTTGAATATAGAAATGCGATAAACTTATAAAAATTCCTACACTATATTACCAACTTCAATAAGAACAGCTAAGTGTAATTATGATACTGAACAAATAAGTAAAACTTCTGACTCGAAAAACCTCTGGAAAACTGAAAACTACAATATGAATGTTAGTGCTTGTAAATCAATCATAAAACAAATATATCAAAAAAAGATACACAACTCCAGAATGAAAAGGAAATCGCTAATGAATTCAATGGACATTTCAGGGGGGTTGCTAAAGATATGGCTGATGTACCTACTTAGGATAAAAAATAAATTAAACAATCAATACATTAATTATAAAAAATTTCCCCATATTTTTATCCCCAGTAACTAATGAGCAAATAAGTAATTTACTGAACATCACATCATCAGAAATAGAGAACTTGACTAACGCAAACTTAAAATCAATTAAAGAAGAAAACAATAGTTTATCTAACCAATGCAGTTTTGTAAGAAATCAAGTCCTAAACACTGATATATTTCCAGATGTTTAATGTGCGGTTGTTGAATTGGCAGTGCAATACCAGTTTTACAAATTTGGTTGCCTACGATGAAAATATATAATTAAACCTTCTACACGGCTAAAATTTGCTGAACGTGTTTTTTGAGAAAAAGTAATTTTTTAAATGGCACCTACCAAGAGCCATCGTACCATTGGATAGAATTTGTAATTACTAGTCTAACAATGCGCACTATGCCCTACTTTATATTAGTTAAAACTGAAAGATGTTTAATTAATAAATTTTTAAAATAAGATTGTGATACCTAAGCAGCTGTCGTATGTAGTTTAAGCGAAAAACATAAAACATGTAGGGCGATCCGTTTAAAAAATCAAAGCGGTAAAAGCAGAAGTTGGATATTTTGATTATATCCGTCTGTCAATCCGAAATTATGTTTAATATTCTTGCAACAAAATTAATACAAATCCATTGATAAGTAAATGACATAGAGACATGGCTCTTATCTCATTGCCACCCGGTATACCTACCTCGTACATCAAACATAAACAACAAATAACAGATCAGTGGAAAATTACAGTTATTTCAATTAAGTGTTATATATTAAAAATGGTTGCCAGTCCTGCTAGTTTTGAAATTAATAAAACCTCGCTATATCTTCGAAAATATAAGACAAGGAATTTTTGTGTAACTTTTTTCCTACTCAGAATTGTCCTCTTAATAACGTAACATGGAGTTAATACGTAATTTTTGCAGCACAGATATATATCCATGACAATGCATTTTTTATTAATTACATAAGCGACACATTGGTCAGATTTGTCAAGGTCATTGTTAGACCCTATGTAACATTAAACAACTAAAATTATATAAGCATTGGTATTCTAAAGTCTGTAGTAAAAGATTGAAACAAATAGGCCACTTGTACTTAGTGGGACACACGAACGTTAATTAGTTGGAATATTACACTCAACTGTCACATAACTGATATCATCCAAGGAGAACCATGCATTTTTTGAAAATTGACGAATACTGAACTGATTACCTGGTTCTAGAGATGCTTATCAAGCGATAAACGCCCTAGGGATGACTATCGACCCCGTGAATGGTGTCATAATTGTAAGAAGAATTGCAAAAAACAAGCAACTTGAGTCTTTTTTGCGTTATTAGGTCAATTCTAAATCATAATTCGTATACTGTTTTTATATAATAATCTTCAAAATATAAACTCGAGTGACATACTTACAAATAATTTTGCCCATCAAAAGAGTTATGGTGCTGGTCTCGCTCTTGTTATATTACTATAATGATAACACGTACAACCACGTTTTTATTGGTACAATAAACAATAATGAAACGTTTTTTTCGAATGAGGTGTATCGCAAACCAATGAATCTTTAGGTATATTTAGTGTACTGTTTGAGGCTTTCGCGGTTACTCGAATTATTCTCCTTAGCATAGAATTTCGGCTTAGACCGCGTAGTATTTGTATATGAACAACCAGCATTTTCTGGCTTAATGTGCCTTGCACCTTGTGAAGTTGAGCAAAAACCCGCGCGATGGCCATGCTCTTTGGGTAACGGCTTCAGATCGGTAAAAGACAAGATTCCAAGATTAGAAACCGCTGGCGTATATCGCATTCCTTGTTCTTGCGGCTCGAGTTACATTGGACAGACTGGTCGTTCCGTTGATCTAAGACTCCAAGAACACAAAGGCGATTGCAAACACAAACGCATCACAAAATCAGCCGTAGCTGAGCATACATTTACAAATGGGCACACTCTAGAATTTGAGCATGCCAGAGTACTTGCCAGAATACCTCATTACTTCCCGCGAGTGATACGTGAAGCCATAGAAATAGAAAAACATCCAAATAATATCAACAGGGAAGATGGCTTTAAGCTTAGTAAAACGTGGACCCCTGTGATACACGATCTAAAGCATTACAACCGCTGTGCGTCATACGGCCACGCCCCACGGATTACGTTACACTCGGATGACCAACCAGCGTTATGCCACTCCGCGCGCCTGGCACAGAGGACTATAAATAGCTCCACACTGACCTTCGGTTCTCTACCGAGCTCCGTGGCTCCATGCGTAGCATGTCCACTTAGCATTCGGGAGGTCGTGGGTTCGATTCCTGCGGCCGCCTGCCTTGATTCAGGTTTTTAGGTGGTTTTCCTGAGCCAACAGAGTACCTTCTCTGAGGTGAATGCCGGGGCAGTATTTCTCCACCTTTCCTGACCTTTCTTCCAGTCTCCACCCCTCCTTTCTCTCACCCATCCCGAGTTTCCCGTTCTTGGCTGAAGAGGGACGGAAGGTCCCTATAGCAGCCCGCCCCCAGTTGAGGGAATTGAAATAACCTTTACCTTTGTCCTTTTTGTTTTTTTTGTCCTTCGGTTCTTAGTGCGACTTTCACTCTGATGATGCAAGCTGCAAGGTCTTGCGAAACGTTAGTGAATATGGATGCACAAACAGCAAAACGGCCAAATCTGCCTAAGTATCCTCGTTCTCAAGATACTCAAACAACACGAGCCACCAGAGAGCATGGCCATTGCGCGGGTTTTTGCTCGACTTCACAAGGTGCAAGGCACATTAAGCCAGAAAATGCTGGGTGTTCATATACAAATACTACGCGGTCTAAGCCGAAATTATATGCTAAGGGGAGGTATATTTAGTGTTATAGTTATAATAGGATCCTTATTCTTCGTATAGCGATTTATATGAGAAACCAGCTGGAAATATTCTGAACAACATTAGACCACTCAAAAAGCATTAAAGAAGGCAGTTAAAGGTTGATTAAATAACAAGTAAAACAAAAATGGGCGTTGTGTCCAAGGTGGACGTTATGACCAAATGCGAAGGTGGACGTTGTGACCAGAGTGGGCGTTATGGCGGTGGACGTTGTGTCCAAGGTGGACGTTGTGACCAGAGTGGGCGTTATGGCGGTGGACGTTGTGACCAAATTTGAAAGTGGACGTTGTGACCAGAGTGGGCGTTATGGCGGTGGACGTTGTGTCCAAGGTGGACGTTGTGACCAAATTTGAAAGTGGACGTTGTGACCAGAGTGGGCGTTATGGCGGTGGACGTTGTGACCAGGGTGGACGTTACGACCAACGCCGTAAAATGTTATTCTCGACAAACGTCGGTGGACGTTGTGACCAGAGTGGGCGTTGTGGCGGTGGACGTTGTGTCCAAGGTGGACGTTATGACCAAATGCGACGGTGGACGTTGTGACCAGAGTGGGCGTTGTGGCGGTGGACGTTGTGACCAGAGTGGACGTTATGACCAAAAATTGCGGTGGACGTTGTGTCCAACATGGCGGCCATACTAGGTGGTGGACGTTGTGACCAGTGGGCGTTGTGTCCAGGCCCCTCCAAACATTTTCTATTTGGTCTTTCTTTTCTTCTTTTTCTCCCTCCTCCCAAAACCACTCTTTTTGCATCTTTCTCTCGATATTTTGTAAACATGATCCAAACACCGTGCTCTATGATCTTACTATTTGTCTAATACTTGAGTGTATGTCTATGTACGAGTATATCACTTCCCTATTTATTCTTTGTCTCCACTGGCCATCATTAGCTTTCACTGCTCCATATATCTTACGCATCCTTTTTCTTTCCTAGTTATCTATTTCTTCCATGTTATAACTATTGAGAGTCCACGTCTCACATTCATAAAGACATGTCGCTTGGATCACCGCCTATAAACTCTGATCTTAGTTCTTGTCGATATACTTTGGATTCCATTATTTTTGACAATGCTCTTATGGGAAGCGGAAAGTTGGTTCTCCACATTTCGTCTCCCCACATCTCGTACCCGGAAACTATTTTAATTAATTTATTTATTATAATAAACTTATAAGAACAAAATAAATTGTATTTATTAAAAATGACGGTTTGATCTAAGTATCTTCCTGATATTTTGTATAGGGCCATAATTTCTCATTCTGGACAACTTTTCTTAGTAATATTTTGCCGTATCATGAACAAAAAGGGTAGTTTTTGCTTAACTGTCAAGGCCGACTTGTTTTTGAAAAACTGAAAATTTTCTTAAAATTCTCTACAAACCAAATAGCAATTATAATTCTTATAATATTTTTATGTAAAACTAAAAATAAAATGTAATTCCCTCTTGTAAACTCAAGCCGGGGACATTCTGTATATAGTTCTTATAAGTTTATTATAATAAATAAATTAATTAACATATCTTTCATTTTTCTAACTGCATTCCGATCGCTGCACTCGTTTTTTAACACCCTGTAATCTAGGAGACGAATTGAGCTCTTTTGGGAACGAAGTTTCCGGGTACGAGATATGGAGAGACGAAATATCCCGGGAACGAAGTGTGGGGTACGAAATGTGGGGAACGAAATGTGGGGAACGAACTTTCCGCAAACCGCTCTTACAGCTTTACTCCCTTTTGCCAATCTTTTCTCTATGTCTGTCTTTCTGACTCTTATTTATTATCATCACTCCAAGATACTCAAACTGTTCCAGTCTTTGAAAAGTATATTCCTTGTTGTGATGGAATTTTACACTATTTATATTAATTGTTGGTTACAGCTGTATTATTATTCAAAATATTAAAATGTGAAAAAAAGACGACATTAAATGCCACATTTCTTCGGTAGAAGATTTTGTTTCGGCTAATTTTATTCTTTAAATTTTCGTTACTAATAGTTATAAGTAAGCTTATTAGTTGTGTCAAAACATGTCGAATATAAATATTCAAATAAAACAACTTTGTTTTTATTTACAATCTGCTCTAGCGAGCAATAAGTAAATTTGGTGATTTTACAAGATTGGTACATGATGGGTGCTTTCCCAATGGAATGCCCCTTTAAGTATTACTTATGCATATATACACATAACATTGATATACAATAATATGTAAATCAGTATCGGTTTTGCAGGTCTAGAGGGTCGTGTCTTTTCAGTCTCCGGGTGGTATTGCTGTTGTCTAACAGATTTATAGCCAGAGTGTTTGTGTGACTTCCAAGTCGAGTAAGATATTTTGCACTCACGCACTTCAGTTCGTCTTTCACTAATTTTACACCCAAGTCGCGATGAATAATTTAATTTTTTACGTACCATGGTGCATCCGCAATTGTTCTCAGAGTTTTGGATTGGAATCTTTGTAATATCTCCAGATTAGAGTTACTAGTAGTCCCCCATAGTTGCAATCCATATGTCCATATGGGCTTTAGCACAGTTTTGTACACTAGTACCTTTTTAGTTTAGATCTACGTCCTAACAGCCAGTTTAATTTGGTTAACTTCAACCCCAGTTGTTTCCTTTTACTAAATATGTGTTTTCTCCACGTTAGTCTGCTATCAAGATGCATGCCCAGGTATCTGACGTCTTGTGATTGTGTAAGTGGGGTATTATTGAGGGTGACTGGAGGACATGTCTCCGTTCTGAGTGTGAAGGTAACATGTGTAGATTTGGCTTCATTTGCTTTTATGCGCCAGATTGCACTTTATTGAGACAGCTCTGTAACTTTTGTGATGCGGTCGCAGAGCTTTCGTGGGTTGCAAGGATTGAAGTGTCGTCTGCGAACGTGGCTGTGATCGTGTCGTCGTTGGTAGGTATGTCTGCTGTATACAATACATAGAGCATGGGTAGTAATGTGCTTCCTTGCGGTACACCAGATTTTATAGGATGCAATTTGGTGGTTTTACCTTGGAACTTCACCTGGAAATGTCTGTTGGTTAGGTACGATTTCATTAGTTGGTAGTAGGTGTGTGGAAGGTTTTTCTTAATTTTGTACAATAGGTCTCCATGCCAGACTTTATCGAACGCGTGGGTTATGTCTAAAAACGCCGCAGAACAGTACTTCTTCTCTTCATACGCCTTGGTGATTTCACTTACTATCCTGTGGACTTGTTCGATAGTGGCATGTTCATGTCTAAACCCGAACTGGTGTTCCGGTATGAGATTATTCTCCTCCAGAATTGGCTTGATTCTCTTAAGTAGGGGTTTTTCAAAAATCTTAGATAATATCGGTAACGGACTGATCGGGCGATAAGATGTTGGTTCCTCTTGAGGTTTGCCTGGTTTAGGTATGAGGGGGCCTGGACACAACGCCCACTGGTCACAACGTCCACCGCAATTTTTGGTCATAACGTCCACCCTGGTCACAACGTCCACCGCCACAACGCCCACTCTGGTCACAACGCCCACCGTCGCATTTGGTCATAACGTCCACCTTGGACACAACGTCCACCGCCACAACGCCCACTCTGGTCACAACGTCCACCGACGTTTGTCGAGAATAACATTTTACGGCGTTGGTCGTAACGTCCACCCTGGTCACAACGTCCACCGCCATAACGCCCACTCTGGTCACAACGTCCACTTTCAAATTTGGTCACAACGTCCACCTTGGACACAACGTCCACCGCCATAACGCCCACTTTGGTCACAACGTCCACTTTCAAATTTGGTCACAACGTCCACCTTGGACACAACGTCCACCGCCATAACGCCCACTCTGGTCACAACGTCCACCTTCGCATTTGGTCATAACGCCCACCTTGGACACAACGCCCATTTTTGTTTTACTTGTTATTTAATCAACCTTTAACTGCCTTCTTTAATGCTTTTTGAGCGGTCTAATGTTGTTTAGAATATTTCCAGCTGGTTTCTCATATAAATCGATATACGAAGAATAAGGATCCTATTATAATTATAACACTAAATATACCTAAATATTCATTGGTTTGCGATACACTCCATTCCAAAAAAACGTTTCCTTATTGTTTATTGTACCAATAAAAACATGATTGTACGTGTTATCATTAGTAATATATTAGGGCGAGACCAGCACCATAACTCTTTTGATGGGCAAAATTATTTGTAAGTATGTCGCTCGAGTTTCTATTTTGAAGATTATTATATAAAAGCAGTATACGAATTATGATTTAGAATTGACCTAATAAAGCAAAAAACTCAAGTTGCTTGTTTTTTGCTATTCTACTTCCAATTATGACACCATTCACGGATTTGATAGTCATCCCAGGGCGTTTATCGCTTGATAAGCATCCCTAGAGTGTTTACCAGGTAATCAGTTCAGTATTGGTCAATTTTCAAAAAATGCATGGTTCTCCTTGGATGATATCAGTTATGTGACAGTTGAGTGTAATATTCCAACTAATTAACGTTCGTGTGTCCCACTAAGTACAAGTGGCCTATTTGTTTCAATCTTTTACCACAGACTTTATAATACCAATGCTTATATAATTTTAGTTATTTAATGTTACATAGGGTCTAACAATGACCTTGACAAATCTGACCAATGTGTCGCTTATGTAATTCATAAAAAATGCATTGTCATGGATATATATCCGTGCTGCAAAAATTACGTATTAACTCCATGTTACGTTATTAAGAGGACAATTCTGAGTAGAAAAAAAGTTACACAAAAATTCCTTGTCTTATATTTTCGAAGATATAGCGAGGTTTTATTAATTTCAAAACTAGCAGGACTGGCAACAATTTTTAATATATTTCACTTAATTGAAATAACTGTAATTTTCCACTGATCTGTTATTTGTTGTTTATGTTTGATGTACGAGGTATACCGGGTGGCAATGAGATAAGAGCCATGTCTCTATCTCATTTACTTATCAATGGATTTGCATTAAATTTGTTGCAAGAATATTAAACATAATTTCGGATTGACAGACGGATATAATCAAAATATCCAACTTCTGCTTTTACCGGAAATGTTATTAGCTTTGATTTTTTAAAGAGATCGCCCTACATATTTTATGGTTTTCGGAATCTAAGACTTAAACTACATACGACAGCTGCTTAGGTATCACAATCTTATTTTTAGTAATTTATTATACAAGACGATAAAGTTAAATTTTATCCACGAGTGAATCGTTTAACGTCGAGACGAAGTCGAGACGTTAATGATTCAAGAGTGGATAGAAATAACTTTATCGTCGTGTATAATACAATATTTTTTTCTATAGCAAGAACTTTAACAATTTCAAAAGAAAATAATGACAGTCAATCACATTTCCAAATGTCAGTAGCTAGATTGGGTTGCTACGATAATACGAAGCTGTCATATTTAATTTAAACAAAAGTTAGAAAATTAAATTACTTTATCTACGACCACTACTAAAAGTAGGCTTTTTAACACTCGCTTGTTTCACTAAAAGTGACGTTTTATAGTTTACCGTGTTTAAAGAAATCAGCTGTTTACTTTTAGCACATGTGCTAAAAGTGACGCGAGGTTCAAAACTACAATTTCGAACTGCAACTGAAGTTTTAAAGCTATTCTAGTTGCTTCTTGCGTTACAGGTAAAGCGTTTTTGAAATAATTAAAGCGTTATGTAATGAATACAGTCATATGTGGAGTATAAATAATTAAATTTCGTACCTGTCCTTGACAGCACGGGCGTGGCCAAAACAATCGCCAGCCGCGTAGGCTACTATTCATTATTATGCAGCGTCGCAGATGCGAACCTTTCTTAAATCGATATTTATGGATTAATAACGGTAAAATTAAGGTCGTAGATAAAATATTGTATGCAACGCGTGCTAAAAGTCGTTTATGCGCGAGACATGTTATGAAACTCAGCCTTCGGCTTCGTTTCATAATTTTCATGTCTCGCGCATAAAAGTCGACTTTTAGCACTTGTTGCATAAATAGCTATTATCTATCCTTGATGTTAAAGTGCTACTTTATCTACCCTTGCTGTTAAAGTAAAACTTGACCTTTTGTTTTGAGTTGATAAAAGCACACTTTAAAATGTGCTATAGAAAAAAAAAATTATTAATTGAACATCTTTCAGTTTTAAATAAATATAAAGTAGGGCATAGCGGGCATCGTTAAAGTAGTAATTACGAATTCTATCCAATGGTACGATGGCTCTTGGTAGGTGCCATTTAAAAAATTACTTTTTCTCAAAAAACACTTTCAGTAAATTTTAGCCGTGTAGAAGGTTTAATTACATATTTTCATCGTAGCTAACCGAATTTGGAAAACTGGTATTGCACTGCCATTTCAACAACCGCACATTAAACATCTGGAAATATATCAGTGTTTAGGACTTGATTTCATACAAAACTGTATTGGTTAGATGTTGTCTTCGTTTTATTGATTTTAAGTTTGCTTTAGTCAAGTTCTCTATTTCTGATGATGTGGTGTTCATTAAATTACTTATTTCCTCATTAGTTACTGGGGATAAAAATATGGTCGAATTGTCTGGGGGAACATTTTTATAATTAATGTATTGATTCTTTAATTTATTTTTATCGTAAGTAGGTACATCAGCCATATCTTTAGCAACCCCACTGAAATGTCCATTGCATTCATCAGCGACTTCCTTTTCATTCTGGAGTTGTGTACCTACCTTTTTTTGATATATTTGTTTCATGATAGATTTACAAGCACTAACATTCATACTGTAGTTTTCAGTTTTTCAGAGGTTTTTCGAGTCAGAAGTTTTACTTATTTGTTCAGTATAATAATTACACTTAGCTGTTCTTATTCAAGTTGGTAATATAGTGTAGGAATTTTTATAAATTTATCGTATTTCTATATTGAAACTCGTTGAGTAACGTGGTATTTTTCACCATACTTTATCGCATGTCAGAAACTAATGTACTACATTTCTATATTCAAAATCTTTGAGTAACGCGGTATTTTTCACCATAGCAATGGCGATTCGTTTTACATTTGGCAACGCTCAAGTGTAGTTTTGGTGGCACTGTCAGTCTGTATAATACTCGAAGTTATAAAGTTAGGTTTTGCGTAAGTTTCGACACAGACTGACGCAAAACTTAACCTGCTAATCTCAAATTTGACAAAGACTTACAGTGCCACCAACAACACATTTCAGGGCTATGTTGGAGAACCACGCCTGATCGCACTGGTGCGCTGGACATCCTTGTTTTTCATTGTGAAAATGAGAAGAGTTGACCGACACCCCAGTACGATGGTGCGACATTGTCGAACACAGCCCTGTACTGCCAAACAAGGTCCGTAAATATAGCAAGATTGGAGATATATGTCATCTCAATAACAGAAATTTTCGTCCTCACTGACAATACATTTTTGGCAAAGCCGTCGCAATTGTGAATGGGAAACGTCACAGCTTGTCATTTAACTTTGAACTGCTTTAACCATTCAAGACCTGGTTTTCCTTTATTTGGTTTCCGCTGACTAAAAAGGAGATAAATCTGGGTTTAACATTTATTACACTGCAAGGTTTAGATTTCCTGCCATTTGGCGCCATTTTCGTGTGTACTGTATAGCGGAAATACATGGGATGACCTATATTTAAAATCTTGCTATATTTACGAACCTTGCTGCCAAACGCATAACATATACTGGAGCTGCTGATTGTGCTTTGGTAGATACCAAAGAGCATTGCTCTTTGTTGGTACATAGAAAATAGTTCTGCTCAGCTTGGTTACGTTTTGACGTTTAGTGTCACTTTTATAATAAATAAATAAGTATTCGGAACACGTTAGAAAAATGATTTTATTACTCGCTGACGTTGACGCTTTTACTCAAACCAGCCATACTTGTTCAATAAAATATCATTACTTATTCTAAACTAGTTGCGCAATGTAGTATTTTAAGTCACCGTCTTTGAGATTTTAAATCCTTTTGGTTTAATTTGTCTATAACATATATTGCATAGATATTTGCTGTCGTAATCCATTTTTCGGTTTTTTTTTAAATTTTTGTTGTCACTGTTTAGTCTTTTAATAATAAATTTTTACAGTTATTTAACAAACGATATATTTTTCAGTTGCTAAATTAGGATTCAGAGCACAACTGATCCCAATTAACTCGAGTAACATGTTCAATATTATAATATAATTTTACAAATTTGGTTAGCTACGATGAAAATATGTAATTAAACCTTCTACACGGCTAAAATTTACTGAAAGTGTTTTTTGAGAAAAAGTAATTTTTTAAATGGCACCTACCAAGAGCCATCGTACCATTGGATAGAATTCGTAATTACTAGTTTAACGATGCGCGCTGTGCCCTACTTTATATTTATTTAAAACTGAAAGATGTTCAATTAATAAATTTTTAAAATAAGATTGTGATACCTAAGCAGCTGTCGTATGTAGTTTAATAAGCCTTAGATTCCGAAAAACAGAAAATATGTAGGGCGATCTCTTTAAAAAATCAAAGCTAATAACATTTCCGGTAAAAGCAGAAGTTGGATATTTTGATTATATCCGTCTGTCAATCCGAAATTATGTTTAATATTCTTGCAACAAATTTAATGAAAATCCATTGATAAGTAAATGAGATAGAGACATGGCTCTTATCTCATTGCCACCCGGTATACCTCGTACATCAAACATAAACAACAAATAACAGATCAGTGGAAAATTACAGTTATTTCAATTAAGTGATATATATTAAAAATTGTTGCCAGTCCTGCTAGTTTTGAAATTAATAAAACCTCGCTATATCTTCGAAAATATAAGACAAGGAATTTTTGTGTAACTTTTTTCCTACTCAGAATTGTCCTCTTAATAACGTAACATGGAGTTAATACGTAATTTTTGCAGCACAGATATATATCCATGACAATGCATTTTTTATGAATTACATATGCTACACATTGGTCAGATTTGTCATTTGTCAAGGTCATTGTTAGACTCTATGTAACATTAAATAACTAAAATTATATAAGCAGTGGTATTATAAAGTCTGTGGTAAAAGATTGAAACAACTAGGCCACTTGTACTTAGTGGGACACGCGAACGTTAATTAGTTGGAATGTTACACTCAACTGTCACATAACTGATATCATCCAAGGAGAACCATGCATTTTTTAAAATATGACCAATACTGAACTGATTACCTGATAAACACTCTAGGGATGCTTATCAAGCGATAAACGCCCTGGGATGACTATCGACCCCGTGAATGGTGTCATAATTGGAAGTAGAATAGCAAAAAACAAGCAACTTGAGTCTTTTTGCGTTATTAGGTCAATTCTAAATCATAATTCGTATACTGTTTTTATATAATAATCTTCAAAATATAAAGTCGAGCTACATACTTACAAATAATTTTCCCCATCAAAAGAGTTATGGTGCTGGTCCCTCCCTTGTTATATTACTAATGATTATTACACACAACTGTCACATGACTGATATCAGCCAATGAAAACCATGCATTTTTTTTAAATCGACCAATCCCGAACTGATTACCTGATAAGCGCCCGTGGGCTGCCTCCCAAGCGATAAGCTCCCTAGAGATGATTATCGACCCAGTGGATGGTATCATAATTAGAAATAGAAATGCAAGAAACGAGCAATTTGAGTTTTTTGGCGTTATTAAATCAATTTTAAATCATAATTCCTATACTGGTTTTGTGTAATAATCTTCAAAATAAAAACGTGGGCAACACACTTACATATAATTTTGCCCGTGCCAAGAGTCATCATGCTGGTTGCCCTTAGAAAACTGCCCTCGGGCAAGCCCTCGGGACAGTATTCATTGCAACCAGCACTCGACCCTTGGCGTGTGCAAAATTATCGGTAAGTATGTGTCGCCCTTGTTATATTACTATTGATAACACGTACAACCACGTTTTTATTGGTACAATAAACAATAAGGAAACGTTTTTTTCGAATGAGGTGTATCGCAAACCAATGAATCTTTAGGTATATTTAGTGTTATAATTATAATAGGATCCTTATTCTTCGTATATCGATTTATATGAGAAACCAGCTGGGAATATTCTAAACAACATTAGACCACTCAAAAAGCATTAAAAAAGGCAGTTAAAGGTTGATTAAATAGCAAGTAAAACAAAAACGGGCGTTGTGTCCAAGGTGGACGTTATGACCAAATGTGAAGGTGGACGTTGTGACCAGAGTGGGCGTTATGGCGGTGGACGTTGTGTCCAAGGTGGACGTTGTGACCAAATGCGAAGGTGGACGTTGTGACCAGAGTGGGCGTTATGGCGGTGGACGTTGTGTCCAAGGTGGACGTTGTGACCAAATTTGAAAGTGGACGTTGTGACCAGAGTGGGCGTTATGGCGGTGGACGTTGTGACCAAATTTGAAAGTGGACGTTGTGACCAGAGTGGGCGTTATGGCGGTGGACGTTGTGACCAGGGTGGACGTTACGACCAACGCCGTAAAATGTTATTCTCGACAAACGTCGGTGGACGTTGTGACCAAATTTGAAAGTGGACGTTGTGACCAGAGTGGGCGTTATGGCGGTGGACGTTGTGTCCAAGGTGGACGTTGTGACCAAATTTGAAAGTGGACGTTGTGACCAGAGTGGGCGTTATGGCGGTGGACGTTGTGACCAGGGTGGACGTTACGACCAACGCCGTAAAATGTTATTCTCGACAAACGTCGGTGGACGTTGTGACCAGAGTGGGCGTTGTGGCGGTGGACGTTGTGTCCAAGGTGGACGTTATGACCAAATGCGACGGTGGACGTTGTGACCAGAGTGGGCGTTGTGGCGGTGGACGTTGTGACCAGGGTGGACGTTATGACCAAAAATTGCGGTGGACGTTGTGTCCAACATGGCGGCCATACTAGGTGGTGGACGTTGTGACCAGTGGGCGTTGTGTCCAAGACCCGGTATGAGAACTATTTGAGCCACTTTCCACTGGGCCGGAAAATATTTCAATTTTAGGATGGCATTGAATATAACCGTTATTAATTTTAATCCCTTTTCTGGTAATTCTTTCAGTACGTCACCTGTAATCAGGTCATACCATGGTGCTTCTTCGGATTTACTTCGGACCTGATTACGGTTTTTACTTAGTTGGTCTGGTGTTTCTAAGTATTGTTCTATTTCGGTTTCTTCCTCTATTGTTAGGTCAGAGGCGAACGGTTGAAAGACATTTGTGAGATGTAATGCAAAAGTATCGGCTTTTTCTTGCTCACTTCTGGCCCAATTTCGGTCAGGTTAGATATGTGAAAAAATAAAATTCTCTGTTTTGTTACCTCTTTTTTGATAAATTTTTAAATAAGTAATTGGTACGACGTTATGTTGTTGATATCAGTTTTTGGTTGGTTCATGGAAGGTGGAAGTTGGATTTCACCATTTATTATTTTTTGTTTGTTTTTGTAGTTGACTAAAAAAGGGCTAAACATTAATTAAAAGCTACATTAAACAATGAAATATCTTACTTGGTAAAAATATGTTTTAAAATCGTGTTTCTTTATTCTTTTTTTCCCTCTCAGGTATGTAGCAGGTATGTTTTTTAGGAAAGGAACGTTTAAAGTTTTTTGTTTTACTTGGATGTTATTATATATGTATATCCTCTTGGATCTCTGATGTTATTAAACAAGTAGCACTGTAAAAGTAAAAATTAATGGTGTTAATTTAGAATAGGTGTCAGAGTCAACAAAAAGAAAGTTTTCTAGTTTAATATGATTATATGTTGTTCGCTAAAATAGAATGGTTATTTACCTTTTGGTTGAATTGTTTTTTCTTATAATTGTTATTATTTTTTCAAAATAAAATCCTCTTATTTTTTATTGGGTGGGTTTAAAATATCAAACAGGAATCACATTTTTTTTTTGTTAGATACAAGTTTTATACTGTTGGAGGGTTTCGCGGTTACTCGAATTATTCTTCTTAACATAGAATTTCGGCTTAGACCGCGTCGTATTTGTATATGAACACCTAGCATTTTCTGGCTTAATGTACCTTGCACCTTGTGAAGTCGAGCAAAAACCCGCGCGATGGCCATTCTCTTTGGTGGGTCGTGTTATTTGAGTATCTTGAAAACGAGGATACTTAGGAGAATTTGGCCGTTTTGCTGTTTGTGCATCCATATTCACTAACGTTTCGCAAGACCTTTCAGCTTGCATAATCAGAGTGAAAGTCGCACTAAGAACCGAAGGTCGGTGTGGAGCTATTTATAGTCCACCGTGCTAGGCGCGCGGAGTGGCGTAACGCTGGTTGGTCGTCCGAGTGCAACGTAATTTGTGGGGTGTGGCCGTATGACGCAAAGTGGTTGTAATGCTTTAGATCGTGTATCACAGGGGTCTACGTTTTACTAAGCTTAAAGCCATCTTCCCTGTTGATATTATTTGGATGTTTTTCTCCTTCTATGGCTTCACGTATCAATCGCGGGAAGTACCGAGGTATTCTGGCAAGTACTCTGGCGTGCTCAAATTCTAAAGTGTGCCCATTTGGAAACGTATGCTCAGTTACGGCTGATTTTGTGATGCATTTGTGTTTGCAATACACGGAATCATTTTAAGTGTCCGGATTTTTAATTCCGCGACTGTACATGTTTTTGCTGCTTCATTAAAGTCCTACCGTTATGAGAATAAACAAAACTAAAGTGACACGTTGAACGAAAAAAAAAACTGTAATTTTAGTCTCATTCTAAATTAAGGTTTTCAGTGTCAGTTGTATTTATTAATTTTAATCCATATACCATGTTGATGAATTATATTATCACGGAGCCAACAAATCTCAATAAGGATGGTTGTCTCCATCTTTTAATATCTTTATATATATAATTCTTCTGTACGTGTGTATGTCACTGAACTCCTCCTAAACGGCTAGACCGATTTTGATGAAATTTTGTGTGTGTATTTGAGTGGGTCCCTGAATGGTTTAGATTCACAATTGGACCCGGTAGGTGGCGCTGCAATCGGGTTCTAGGATTTTTATTTGACAAATTTCTTTTTTAATTTTTTTTAAAGATATCTCGCATATCAGAACATATAACCCTAAAATTTCACCCCCCATCAACCCTCAATATTTTTTAAAATAAAAAAAATCAAAAATTCGAAAATCGAGAAAACCTTTGCTGAACCTGATAATAGCAGGCAAACCAACGTTCGGGCAGGACAACGTCTGTCGGGTCCCCCATAATTTCACCCCTCCCCCACCGCCCCGCAATATTTTTTAAAATGAAAATCTTTATATACCGGGTGCTGACTTGCGCGACGCACCATAGGAATTTGCATAGTAAATTCTTTATGTTCAATTATTTGCTCCCCTAATTATTCTAGAGCTTAAGTATAAATACATTTTTTGTAGAGACAAAAATACTGCACCCATTGATACTGTTGCTAACAATTTTTCATTTTCCGGAACTGAAGGAATGCAAAAAACAAACTAGCATTTTCACAAAAATCAGTGATGCCATGGAATTATTGAAGCAAGCCAATGCCAACGCAAATGCGTGCGGAGCGACAATATGTGTTGTTTGTTGTCATTGATGTTTCATTATTAATTCTGCTTAATGTCTCTAAGGTACCTAGACCTTGTCCATAACAAAAATGGTTTTACGAGTATGGTGGACGTTCGTTAAGTAAGCTCCTTGTTTATTGTAAAATATCCGTATCGGCAAATTCCAAACAGTACAACCATTAAAAGACTAATTTATTTTAAGTTTAAACTACAGGCACGTTATTAAATAATTGTAGGTGTAATAATGAGGTTCAGAACTTACACCAAAACGAGAAAAACGACAATAAATTCAATCTTTTGACAGCAGTGACTGGATGATCGCCCCGCACGCACTTGCGTTGGCATTGGCTTGTTTCAATAATTCCATGGCATCACTGATTCTTGTAAAATGCTAGTTTGATTTTTTGCATTCCTTCGGTTCTGGAAAATGAAAAATTGTTAGCAACAGTATGAATGGATGCAGTATTTTTTTCTCTACAAAAAATTTCTTTACAGTTTAGCTCTAAAATAATTAGGGGAGCAAATAATTGAACATAAAGAATTTACTATGCAAATTCCTATGGTGCGTCGTCCAAGTCAGCACCCGGTATATAATTCTTCTGTACATGTGTATGTGACTGAACTCCTAAACAGCTGGACCGATTTTGATGAATTTTTGTGTGTGTTTGAGTGAGCCGCCTGGATGGTTTATATTCACAATTGGACCCGGTAGGTGGCGCTGCAATCGGGTGCTAGGAATTTCTTTTTTATTTTTTGACGATTTTTTAAAATTTCTTTTAAGATTACTCGCATATCAGAACATATAACCCCAAAATTTTACCCCCCCCCCACCACTTCCAATATTTTTTAAAATAAAAAAAATCGAAAATTCGAATATCGAAAAAACGTTTGCTGAACCCGCTAATACCAGGCAAACCAACGTTCGGGCAGGCAACGTCTGTCGGGTCCGCTACCCCTTAGGGGGTGAAATGGGGTAAATAAGCCTAAACAATCGATATGGGTGTCGTTATTGAGGTTTTTTGGAACGTTGATTGCGAAAATGGCATTTACTCCAAGACGATGGACATGACATAAAATTAAAACTATAGTGGTGAAACGGGGTTTCAGAGACAAATTATTTTTGGGCAGAACAACGTTTGCCGGGCTAGCTAGTAATTATATATATTATAATAATATTAGTTGCCGAACCACTAAACCGACGCAATATCGATTGTCGAGAGACAAAACCTACTTGGCCTACTGAAAAGATGGAGAAATCATTAGGCAATATTGAAAATAACGGATCCAGTAGAACTTTGTATATAACTGAATCAAGCAGACAGGAGAAACTACTAAGATTTAAAAAATCAAAACGACACAATGCATATAAGTATCACTAAACGTTTTATTTTGTTGTTAATTGCTTCCTCAATGTAACCTTCCGCTATGGTAGACGATTTCCATCCACCGTGTCTTTTAATAGTTAAGAGATCAGCTCCAGCACTGGCTAACAAACTCGCTGATGAACGTCGAAAACAATGTCCTGTATAAGATTCAGGGTTCAGCAACTTAAGATACTGTGCGAAAATTCTTGGTACTTTGGACAATGTATTAATTCCTACCGGTTGCATTCTACATTTCTCAGCTCGATAATAGATAAACAAATTATTGGGATTCATATTACGTGGGCGAAAATTAACATATTTTCTAAATATTTCGAGAGGATTGTTTATTCCACAACCGTCACCGACAGCTGTAAAAGTACGACTCTTTTTTGTTTTTGTGTCTGGAACGTTAGCTATCAAAACAGAACATCTATCTAGAATATTATAGACTTTCATCTTGTGCAACTCATCAGTTCTGCATCCGCCTGCTATACCCATGATCGCAACAACCTATAACGGTATAATTAAGAATTGGAATTTCGGTTATATAATCAGGAAATTTTTTACTTTCATAAAGAGATATTGCTCATCCGGAGCTGGCAAAAAGTTGTTAATGTCGTCTCTCTTATACAGTTTTCAGTTCTTGGGTTTGTATCATGCTGTTTGCCGTTTTAACAGAACTACAAGTTTCGCAATAAGATTCAAAAGTAAAATAATAATAACTTTGATGGTACATAAGACACATTCAAAATTTTAATATAATCTTTAATCTCTAATTGACAAAATTATCACAAGTAAACAGTTACTTGTATAATTAACAACATTTGCCCTACATTGCTAAGTTCTAGGTTATGCTATATTTATGTAAGTATGAAGAAAATCTGGTATTTGAAGAATACATCATGTGAAAAACTACAAGTTACAAATAATATTCCATAATTGTAGGTTATATCGAAATCTAATGCTTTAAACGCAGGGAACTACATTAGATTAAAACAGACCTTCTGTTGCTGGCCATCAGGTAGCAAGCAGGCGTCCTAGAAGACGGTCACAATAACTCAAAGCTTGCGAAAAGATAGCATGAGCTGTCGACAAGGAAGGTTCTCCAGTACGTGAACAACTGTTTCACATCACAACCTTCGGCTGCAGGTAAGATGTAGCTTGGCGATGGGCCCCAAGCGTGAACTGACATCGGGTCTTTTGTAGAAACTGAATTCCCATACACAAATTTAAGACGAACAGGCTGTGATAGCTCATACGAAAAATTGTTTTCGCCCGTAACTAAAAGGAGTTGGAAATTTGGATGCTTAGAAACGAAACAAATAATTCAAAAGAAAACTAGGGCCTACTGTTGAGGCGTTTAATTCTGTTTGCCAATAACGTGATAACATGAGCTGGATCAAGGAAAATTCCAGAGTATATCTGTTTTTGATAAAATCATCTTCCTTCAGGCACATCGTCCGGTTCCCAGAAACGAAGCCGTAATACAATAATTACCTTTCAAATAAGGGTGCAAGCCAAAATACCAAATAAATAGACCATTTAACTTTACAGATATCTTTCACAAAGCATTTCTTCCTGCAGCAACACAGATTGACAAAAAGCCGAAAAGATAAGCAGCCTGCCAAAAATTTTGGAAAACCCTTGAGAATTAAGGATAAGCAACCAAAGTACGTGGGAGTTTAAAATGTTGTAGGAAATAGCTTTAAAACTATACTGCTCTGCAGATGAACTGGTCCATTTGCATATATTGGTGCAATTTTTAAAAATATTTTCCAAAAGGACAATCATGGCGTTTTTTGTAACCTTTCAGGATTGTGTCACTATAAAAAGCATTTTTTTCATAATTTGGTTTAAATAAAACTTTTTTCAATTAATCTTTTATAAATCTCGTAAGCTACGCTAAGTAGAGATCTATGTATGTATCACATGTTAACTGATCGCCTTTCTTGTGCAGATGAACAATTATTGCAATTTTCCAGTCGATCTAGATTTCTTGTGTGTCTTTCTTTAATTTTCATTGCATCAGACCCTACTGATGTTCCTACGGTATTTCGTGGGGCAGGTACAAGACTATATACAGTTCTGGACAAGCATTTATAGAAAAAAAGTGTTAGAAGGAACAACGGTAAACATTTTCAACCCGGTATATACACCAATGTTGACGTACGGCTGCCAAGTATGGACACTACGTAATAAGCAGAAAATCCAATTACTAGCAAGCAAAATGCGATGGCTACGTAGGAGCATTGGGGTTAGAAGATTGGATAGAACAAGAAACGAAAACATAAGAAACAGGCTTAAAGTGGAACCAGTACTAACGTTATAAAAAGAAGGCAACTCAACTGGATGAAGCAAATACGTAGAATGCAAATTACAACTGTTGTGACAAGAAAAGATCAAGATGTGGAATGAGAAAATGAGTATGACCCAGGAAACAAGGGGACGTAACTAGATACAGAGAAAGCAACTCCCAAAAAACCACTGAGAATAGAGCAGGGTTGGAATGTTTGGGATAAAACCTACTTGAAAAAAAACGCGGGTTTTAAACTGGATGTGGGTGTTTTTTTAAAATTGCCACAGAAAAATATTTCAAAGCTGTAAGTGGTATTAAATCTTCCATTAACCCTAGTAACCCCACAAAATTGAGAGAACGCCAAGTACCAAAATGGGTCATTTTTGACCCACTGTATAATTTTGCTATTTATAATTGTTTAAAACATTTTTTGCCCTCCTTACATATATACAATATCTAATACGTTTCTTATCTTATATATATTTCTAAAAGTCCTGACTGACTCCCTGACTCATCAACGCCCAGCCCAAACCCTTGGACCTAGAAAGCTGAAATTTTGCACAGAGGTTCCCTTTATGATGTATACAAGGAATAAGGAAGGATATTTCGAAATTCAACCCCTAAAGAGGTAAAATGGGGGTTCCAATTTTGTATGGAGAAATAATATTAAATAGACATTTCGACTTGAAACTTCGTAGGAGTACTCCTAAAAACAAATAATCAAACACGTATTTCGTGATTTTCCGAAAATCAACACCTTAGGGGGTGAAATGGGGTAAGTAAGCCTAAAAATCGATATGGGTGTCGTTATTGAGGTTTTTTGGGACGTTGATTGCGAAAATTACATTTATTTTTAAGTCCAAGACGGTGAACATGACATAAGGGAAGAAACGGGACGGGACGGGACTAGACTGGACGGAACGGGACGGACTGGACGGGATGGGACTGAGCGGGACGGGACTGGACGGGAAGGGAAGGGACGGAACGGGACGGGACGGGACGGGGCAAGGCGGGGACGGGGCGGGGCGGGACGGGTCGGGGCGGGGCGGGACGGACGGGACGGAAAGGGAAGGAAAAGGATGGGATGGAAGGGGAGGGAGTGGGATGAAAGAGGAGGGGCGGGACGGGACGGAAAGGGACGGGACTGGACGGGAGGGAAAGGGGCGGGACGGGACGGGACGGGAACGGTCGAGACGGGGCGGGGCGGGGCGGAACGGGATGATACGGAAAGGAAAGGGAAGGAATGGGATGGAAGAGGAAGGGACGGGACGGGACGGGAAGGGACGGGACGAAAAAGAACGAGACGGGACGGGACGGAAAGGGAAGGGAAGGGAAGGACTGGGATGGAAGGGGAGAGGACGGGACGGGACGAGACGGGACGGGACGGGACGGGACGGGACGGGACGGGACGGAATGGGATGGTACGGAGACGGGGACGGAGAAAGGGACGGGGACGGGGATAGGATGGGATGGGATGGGATGGGATGGGATGACAGAAAATAATTAGTCATTATTTAATAGACAAATAACAAACCTCGCGCGAACGAAGTCGCGGGTAAAAGCTAGTATTTAATATTTATCATGCATACATAATAAATAAAAAGCGAAAATACATCGAGAACAAACTGTACATTCATACTGCATTGTGGAAGTCCTTCCTTTTCAAGAAGTATATTCACTTGTTTAGATTTCCTTTTTGTATCGGACACATATGTCCACATTCTCCCATCTATTGTCTCATTATTAGCTCCAGCAACGAGTTCATCATCCGAGTCTTCAGAACCGGAAACTTCACTTCCAAATTCACTGTCACCGATTCTCTCAACTTCTTCATTATCGTCTACTTCGCTGCACACTTCAGGAACGTCTTCGTCACTATAATCACTTTATTCTAAAAGCTTAGCTAGTTGCGGAATTTTATTTGGAATTATTATGACCAAATGGTAACAGCAAACTGAAAGTAAATTTTGAACCCTGCTTTTATATAGACATACGACAAACATGTATAATTCCTGTAAATTCCTCAAACATTTTTTACCAATAAAATTCATGCATGCACATGCACCAACAGGCAAAATTCGCCAGACGGCACTTTACAATGAAACTCATGCTTGCAGCGACATGTACGAGCAGGCATAAAACATTAATTGACTACAACAGGCGAAGTACCGAAATGGGTCAAAATGGACCCTTTACGCAAAGAATGTAATAAAAAATTTCAGGTACCGTTTTGTAAATTTTTATTTATGGCATACGGTGACAGACAGCATAGGAATAGCATATCTAGAAGCAAAACGACGTAATAGCATCTGAAAAAAAAATGGTACAAGAAAATTTGAATCCTGGGTCATTTTTGACCCGGTTTTGGGGTTACTAGGGTAACAATTGCGATCATTGTACTTTCACTTTGTAAAATAAAGTTTAGTAAATCACGATCTTTATCAAACTAGAGATTTTTTGCGGAAATATCCGTTTTTGTGTCTTCTGATTTAGAAAAAGTGGCTTTCGAAGTGATGTTAAAATTGTTTTTTGTGAGTTTTTGAAAAAATCATAAAATTGATTGTTTACAAAAATAATGAGAATATATTTTTAAAACTGTTGTAATATAACGTAATTAACTAGAACTTTTGACAAAAAAGTTTTTTAAGCAGTATAGGTTTTGAGAAATTCACAAAATTAAATATTTACAAGCAGTAAAAGAAAGTCGTGTGATAAGCACATCTAAGTTTTTATTCTGGCAGATCATTGAATCAGGAAATCCCCTTGGAAGAAGTCGTTTAGAATCAATTGACTCTGGAAATCCGTTGGTGTACAACATAATTTGATAAACCTACTTTAAGTATATGTATGTATAACCCCATTTATATGATTTCAATGTTTAAAGAACGTTTATTTGTATATTTGTAGGTAAATTACAAATTACCCAAGTATCTACCTTTTACTTCAAAATAAAAAATAATATTCATTCAGATACACAGGATACCTAATGTTACATGCGAAATTGTATTTACCACATAAAACCAGGCCACACGTGGGCGGTGCGGTGCCAAATTTGTTACATATCAATAGGGATTTATAACAAAACGCAGGATACATTTTTAGTTTGATAATTGTAAGACGACAATTTGGTAAAATGCAAGTGCTACTCGCCCTAACGACATTACGGTGTCTATGTAACAAAATGTTGCTAGCTTTTAGCTCGCCGAGAAAGTCGTGGTTAAACTAGATACTCGTTAATTAAGGTGATGCCTTGATAGATTTGGGGGATGTTAATAGATTTGGATGCCACTGGTTTCGATTTGTTTTTCCTTACAAGAAAAGAATTGCCCCTGAAGTCGGAAGTAAGACAATCCTTTAGGTCAGCTAACAGCGTATGTGTGAGACGGTCCAGCTCTTGCCGACAAGGACTTACCTCAAGATTAATTGCTCTCAGTCGCTAAAATTCTTTACACAAATAACACACAAAATACGGGCAAGCAGAGCCATCAAATCTCGCGTCGCTGTCAGCAACCTCCAACTACAGTGGCTATATAAGGACAGTGTGTGTTGTTTTACGAAATTACACGTAGTCACACAAAATTGCTTCTTAAGTCCTTTATTATTTAAAGTAGCTCCAATATGAAGTGGAATGAAATAATCCTCATAAAATTCTACAGTGTTCTGTGTAAGCGAATGCCGAATTTTCGTTTGCATAAGTAAATGTCAACGAGTTAAAGTAAAATGCTTTCTGCGAAAATTGCGCCTTAGTCCAAATCAAAAGCTATAATAAAATATATAAATGTCTTAATGCCAAAGATTATTGCACCAAATTAAAGAGAATTTATGGGCTACATAACATTGAATATTCTATTCCCCTAAATTAACTGGTGGAATAAATACAACGGTTTGATTATAAATATAAAAAAAGTTGTTGCGTTTTTGTACGTAATCTCTGTGTCGCGTCACATGTCTAATAGACTGCGCGAGTAATGTTAACTTGATTGTCAATTAATATTTGCAATAAAATGAAATATGATATTTTCCATTAATAACATGCTCAGTCGTCGAAAAAATAGTATGTATGTTTCGAGCTAAAAGTGCGCTTGCCGCTTTTGCATGATTGCTGGTTTCGGCTTTGCCTCAACCAGCAATATTCATGCGCAAGAGGCAAGAATGCACTTTCAGCTCTTAACATACAATATACTATTACAAAATCGATTGTTATATTGTTATTGGTACAATTATAAAAAATGAGAGCTTGTTGGGAAGCATAGCAACGAATAAAGCAAAAGCGTCTGGATTATTTGACTAACTTTGTGCCCTTACGATATGACTAGTACGATATAATATCGTGCTAGTGTATGAAATTGTTAACTTTCTGTAGTAGGCTGTTGTCGCGATAATGTTAGTTTCATATGTGGTCGTCTAAAAAATAGTTTTCAACGTGAAATATATTTGAATATTTTTAAAACGTAGTGTGTTCTGAAATGGCCTAGCAGTAAATTTGGTATCAGAGCCAGTGTTACCACCTGAAACAATATAGACCGCCTCAGTTCTATAGGTACCTATGTCTTGGATACGGTTCTTTATGCGTTTGATACCGTCATTATGCTTTCGATACCGCTGCTATTGTATAATAGTAGATTATACCACTAGTCAATAATGACAGCTACTATTCCCGAGGAATAATTTACGAACCGAGCAGCATAAGCGGCGAGGGAGTAAACTTCCAAGGTAATAATAGCCATTATTGCGAGTAGTATACTTTATCTACGACTAATTTAATTACTTACATAAAACATAATTGAATACAAGGAATGCAAGCTTCAACACAGCCATTTTTGACACTTCACATAGTTTGTATATTTTATTTCCATGGAGCTTCATTAATTTATATTAATTTGAGATTTTCAATGAAGAACAACTTTATTTGCCAATAAAACTAAAATTAGTAATATTACAATTAATAAACAGAACTGGTCGTGAACATTCAATAACTTTTTAGAGTCCCCTGTACCCAAAAAACCTATTTTTGTTCATTGGTCTGTGTGTCTGTGTGTGTGTGCCTGTAAACAGATTATCTCAAAAATGAAAAGAGGTATGACGTTGAAACTTCATATATACATGTTGTGTACTATCTAGATGCGACAGCAAGATTTTGAAGAAAATAGCATAACCGGAAGTAGGTGTGTACTCTTTTTCAGTTTTCGATTTTTTACAAAACGGCTCCAACGATTTTTTTCAAAGTTTACATTTTTATTATATTTTTAATGTGTATTGATATGAGATAGGTAGGTGATTTTCCAGTTGAATACTTCTAAAATGGTTTTCTTTTGTTTTTTCTCTATTTTTTTATTAACTCCTATTTTAAATAGAACATCCGGTATATTATTACATTCTTGAATTAAGCTTAACATTTTAGAGAAAATTTGTCTCTTCAACTAACCCTCTATTTTGTACCGCTTTTGTAGAATTTGTAGTTTTAGAAAATTTTTGACAAATGCTAAAAAATTAAAAATCAAATTTTTAGCTAATCACTGTAAAAGGAAGTTGTATGAGTGTATGAGTGTATCACAAAAGATTTTTAATTACATCATCTACGTGTGCTTTGAATTTTAATTTATCATCTATAATTTACTCCTAGATATTTAACTTGTGATACCTTTTCTATTTCGAAGTTTTCAATTTTAATTTTATTAAGCGATTCTTGATAAAATTATTGCTTTCGTTTTTGCGATATTCAGATTGAGTTTATTCTATATTTCTAACATCTTCGTCAGTAACTGTCACTAAGGTATCACCTGCAAACAGATTTATGGTGCAATGTTTTAGATTCAATTTTAAATCGTTTGTTACAACAAGAAATGGTTTTTACGACCGGTCGTCATTTTGTTGTATTACAAAATCGGGAAATTTTCGGATCGATTGCCCCAATCCCGTTACGATGGGCTGTAACAAAAATTTCCGGTTTACTCGGAAGGAGAAGGGCGGTTCTTTACAACCAGAAATTAGAGCTATGATCCGGTAAATGAAATACAGATATTCATTGCTAAGCGCCACTACTTTTTTGTCTAAATCGGGAACAACACTACAGGTAGGCTCATCCAGAAAGTAGAAGAAATTGCCTACTTTCCTAATTCTACCTTGGCAATGCTTAAACGGTGAACACAAACAGCTGAGTCGAACTTACCTTGACATACATTCTCTTAAAGCTATCTGAATTTCTGTACATCGGAAAAATACACAAAATACAGATGCAAACATCATAAATCTATTAATGAGACACACCACTATATAAAAAGGAACTATATTAATGTAGGAAAATATATAGGTGACAATGAACATCAAAAGAATTACTCTTTACAGTTAAAAACACTCGAAAAAGATATGTGAGGTTAATGGTTTGGTAATGTTTAAACTAAACACAGGCGCAAAAGTTGACAACATACAATATAACTACTTCAAAAACGGCGACAACTTTAAATTTACACAACGAATCTTTTTTACAACAATCAAAATTGACAACAAATACTCAAATATGACACAACGACAGTAATTACTTGATCTCACAACGTAAAACTACATACAGACATTAAAACTTGACGGTAAATGCTAAAAATTTACTTCAAGGTGGGAATTCCTATTCAAATCGTACTATTTAAATTCACAACAATGCTGCGTGGCGTGGCAGTACTTTGAAGATCATTTCACTGTATATTTACGTATATACCTTGATACTTTCTTCTTGTGCTGGTATCCAATTCTCCTGCCATTTCGCTTTTATTATTTTCATTGTCGCCATTCTTCATATTCTTCTTCCTCAACTCATTTTTGCCTATGTATTTTCCAACGGCTGATTTTTGTGGCTATTTTTGATATCATAATATCTTTGGGCATCTGGCTAGTCGCTTTTTTGCTGGCTTCTCTGGTATTCTAAGTTTTATTTGTTTCATTACTGTGGTGTTTCTATACTTTTATGTACCTACTTATTGTCTCGTCCATTTTTCTACACCCGATTGGGGTTTGTTCAGTACACTTTTATCTCTTAACTAATGTATTACCCGAGCTGCGCTTCGGCGGGAAAGGGTGCTACATGTCACAATTAAAAACACATACAACCTTACCAATTATACATACAAAATGTTGATAGATGAACATTGAAGTTGCACAATTTAATTGTTTTTTTAAATTTGACGTCGAAATCGGCGCTGAAGAGTTTATTGTGAACGTACCACATCAGCTGTTTCAACCGATCGTAATTTAATTTTACCGGCCTACGATCTAAGTCTAAAAATTAGTACAATTTTAAGCTATCATACAATTTAATCGGTCCAGTATCTTTGAAGGAGATAGCGAACAAACAAAGAGACCACCGATTTTATGGTAGAGATGTGGTCCACATCTTGCCCTTGGAGAATTCATTCTCAGGTTTTCTAGAAAATATGTTAATATGCTTGGGTTTATATTTTGTGAAATTTATTAAAATCTCAAACGCCAAAACTACATGACTGTAATATTATAAAGACTGGCAGTGTTCTCAAAACGTTGGTCAAGATAAGCAGGATATCGAATTTTTATAACGTTATCTGTTCTCCGTACACCATTAGCTCGAAAACGAAAAGGACTATGACACTTTCAAATTCAAAGACCGTAGAACCAATAAAATCACATATAGTGCCTTGATGACTATCTAATAACCTTTGGAATAGGAAATTGCATACACACAAACTTGTAATAAGATATTGAGCTAACATGATTGGTTGTATATTTGCACTAAGGAAATAATATAGCATTAAGCGTGATCTACTAGGTGTTATTTAATTGATATAAACACAAAAAATTAAATTAAATTCTGATCTACTACTTGGGCAACGGGCCACGTCTTTGAAAATTGCTCAAGTAGTTGATAAGGATTTAATTGTTAAAAACGAGTCTTCAGAATCCTTTAATATGGACGAATTGTCTTTTTTAAATAGGGGTTTAAAATTTAATTTAGGTCGTATTAAACCACCTTTAGGAGATATCGTTGCCGGTATCGAAAGTTCAATTGCCACTTTAGACGAACAGTTTGAAGAATTCATTAGAAGAACTTGCAAAATAAAAATTTCGGAAAACCTGAAAGATAGAAAAGGTGAAACCACTGAATCGATTAAAAAAGACCATGGACTTATTAAGGTATTGCGCAACAAGGGATGTTTTTATCTAAAGGCTGACAAAGGTAATAATATTGTTATTTTAGATAAACAGGATTATTTTGATAGAGTAGGTACATTGCTAAACAATCGACTCTACAAAGCATTAAAAGAGTCTCCCCTAAGGAGCATGATTGTTAGAACACAGGATGTAATGAAGTCCTGTCCCACACTTACTACTCCAACCCTTAGATATAAGCTGACTCTTTCTAATCCAGAAATGCCAAAAATGTATTGTTTACCTAAGATACATAAACCTAACAGAACGGTGAGACGTATTGTTTCTGGTATTAACTCCCCGACTTACCTCCTATCTAAATGGTTAACAAATGAATTTAGAAACTTGTCAAAACTTCAAAATAATTTTTCGGTCGAAAACTCGTTGGAGTTTATAAATAAAATTAAAGATTTGGAACTTGGTGAAAGCGAGTTTCATTTGACGCGTGTTATTTGTTTCCCAGCGTACCAGTCCCACAAACTATGACTTATGTGTGGGAATTGTTTACGGATAATAATTTGGATTCAAACAAAATTGACGAGTTAGTTAGAGTAACTACACATTGCATGTCCCAGAATTGCTTTCAAATAGATGGAAAATTCTATGAAAAGCACGAAGGAACAGCAATGGGAAACGTCCTTTTCCCTTTCGTTGTCAACCCTTTTATGTCAAAATTCGAAACTGAATTTAAGAATAACACAGAGTATTTCCCAAGGATTTGGTTTAGATATGTGGACGACATTTTTGCTGTTTTTGATTTATCTAAATGTAGTACTGATAATTTTTTGAATCAGTTAAAATCTAAATTTCCTAGCATAAAATTCACATATGAAGTGGAAAACGAAGGACAACTACCATTTCCAGATACCTTAGTAATAAGAAATAAAAATAAGTTGGAATTCGATGTTTATAGAAAAGAAACCAATGTAAACAGATTCATTTTAGCGGATTCAAATCATTGTTTTCAACACAAAATGGCTGCTCTAAATTTCTTAGTGCATAGACTGTCAACCTTTCCTTTAAACAAAGATCGGTATACCATTGAACTTCAGACCATAAAGCATCGCTGTGTACAATGGTTTCTCTTCTATTATTATTGTTAATTTAATTAGGAAACAAAACACAAAATTGCACTTTCGAAATTCCAGTCTTAGAAGTGAAGGACTCAAGTACATTAAAATTCCGTTTCACCCGGCTGCAAAGGGCCTAGCAAACATTTTTAAAGAATCGGACCATAAAGTTGTGTATGACTCAAATAACAATATTAAAAATTTGTTGGGAAATTCAAAAAACAAACAGAGGACTTTAGAGAGATCTGGATTTTTACGAAATTAAATGTTCCCATTGTGATTCTAAATATATTGGGCAAACATGTCGTAATTTTAGTACTAGATTTAAAAAGCATTTAGATCATTTTAGATTCAACATATTCGAAAAATCGAGTATGGCCCAATATATTTACGAAACGGGTCATAGTATAAAAGAAGATGACGTAAAAATTGTAAAAGCGTTAACTTCAATAAAGTAACTAAATTCTTTTGAAAGCTTGGCCATTTTTAAGAACCGAGATAATAAATGTTTCAACAAAGATGGTGGACCGTTCTATGTCTTGTATGATTTGTTGAAGTTACATTAACCGTCGGCCAAGTTTATTGGCTCTCGGCTACGCCCTCCGGGTCAGACAGTATAAATATACTGCTCCACAAATGAACTGGACCATTTGCATATATTGGTGCAATTTTTAAAAATGTTTTCCAAAAGAAGTCATGGCATTTGTGGTAACCTTTCAGCATTGTATCACTATAAAAAGCATTTCTTTTCATAATTTGGTTTAAATAAAATTAAGTCCATTAATAAAATATTATCATATGAAAATTTTGAATTTTGTCCAAATGTTGATAGCACATTGCATACAAAGTTCTTCCTCTTATTTTTGTTAAATATCGTTTTTTATATGTTTTTTATTTTTTTATTTTATTAATCTGATTTTGTTAATGCGTCAGTTAATACTTAAAACTAGTGAAATTAAATATGTTTAGTATGAGTATACTATAAAACAAAAACTACTATATGTTTTTATATTACGTAATGTAACAAATACATATTTTATAGGTGGTCCAGTTCATTTGTGGAGCAGTATAGATGTAAAATGCGCGGACATCGCCCACTTTCATCTGTGATTTGGTCATCGTTGCCTTTTTGTAGTATAAGTTTTCCGTAGCTACCGATGGTGACAGCTTGGCTGTCGAAATATGTATTTAGCAGTTGTTAAATATTTGTGTGGTGAGGGGTATTAACGAATTTGTGATAACTGATAACCATTCATTGTTTAATGAACTCAACAACAGACAAGAAACAGTCCCTAACGTTTATCACTTGTATCAATCACAATTCAACAATTTTCACACTGTTAACGAAAAATCAGAGCTGGCTAGGTTCTTCTTAGTCCACGCGTCGAACTTTTGGACTATCTCAGGGGTCATCAAAGACGTGAAGCCTCCCACTTTCCCTGATCGAACAAGGTCACTTTTAGCGATAGTTAAGTCGTAGTCCTTTAATGTTTCTATAATCCTGCTGCTGTCCAAAGCACTGTTCTTCTTCATCGACTCGAAGCTCAAGTGCTTAACGAGCTTCTCGAGCTGGCCATCTGTAAGAATCTTCCCAAGGAAAGATGCTACTTTTACAATTGTTGCAGGAAGGTCGATCTCATGTCTTCGTAATTAATGGTAAGGATGTTGGGACGGTGCCTTTGCCTCCAGAAGCTGAGCACGTATTTCCAGAACGGACTATAGGATACTAAAATAGTACAAATAAAATTGGAACGAGAAGATATTTATGAAATTCTACCTCTTCCGCCCAGATACAAATTGGTGAATTCATCAAACGTTCCTTTGTAGCCCGCTATAGACCTGGCTTGGTGATAGTGCGACACGCAGGTGTCCTTAGGGTTTCTATAGATCCATATTATCTGAAATGTTTGTATGTTCATACTGTATAGTGTCCACATGCTACAGGTTTTGCTCAGGTTTGTACCTTTGGTTGCTTGGATCCATTTCGAATTTGTTCTGGCAATAGGGACCAGTGTAGATGCGATTTGATGCATCGAGGACTTTTTAACTGCTCTATTGAAGCGAAGGGATCTTCACTTACGCTTACCAGCTTCATTATCTTGAAGTCGTACAAAATTGGCATACTAAATAAATATTTTAATTAGCAACAGTTGCCGAAATTGAAGCAGTAAATTAGGTGGATGACTTACTCCAACAAAGGACATCTAATCCAAGAGTGCTGCTTTGCTCCTTCGTAATCAAGATCATTAACGAGCAGCCAGAGTAGTTCATGGCACCATGTTGTTCCTGTTGAATGATATGACAATTTAAAGGATGTCGATTATGGAAAACAGTTGTTACTGTGGAAAAACTAATTACCTGATTTAGCAATTCCAAACAAACAGACATCGTCATCTCGTATTTCAAATTTTCTTATTCGTTCTTCGTAGTCCTGATAGTAGATAGGCAGGCAAGTTTTATCTACTCCGGCTTCCACATAACCGGTACGTACCGGTGACGTAAATTCTTTATTTAAAATTCTATCTAATTCCGTATCGTTTTCAATTTTTCGGATTGGAACAGCCATGGTAGTGGAATTTTAGTAAGCAAACTAAACTTTTACTAGTTGAACTGTAATTTATATGGTAACGTTATCAGTTCCAGATAAGGATCAAAAGATTTTGGTAATTCTTATCTTATATTTACCTTTGGTTTAAGACAACGCACGAATGTTTAGTACAAGGATAAACTAGTTATAAAGGGAATTTAGTTTAATATTTAACTTAAGCGTTTCGTTTCTATGCCACCATTTAATCATTCAGGTCATTTCCATAGTTATAAATGAGACCAATAGATTAGAGCGTGTATTTTATGAGTTAACATAGGAATTATTACTTGTCAAAAAGACAATTGATAGTTATCCTAATGTATACCACTGAATAAAAGATACAACACACAAGTTGTACCTAGGTATCTACTTTTTAGTTGCATACCTACATTCCGGTAACAAAATTAAAGTTTATTATTAGCAAGTACCTAATTCAAATTCGTATAGTAACTCGCAAAATAAACGCTCTAATCTATTGATTTGATTGGTAACTTTGGAAGTGACCTGTATGATTAAATGCTGGCATAGAAACAAAACTGCTATGTTAACCATTAAAATAAATTCACTGTATTAGGATTTCAATACTATCAATACTATTTTTTGTTTTTTATCAACACCACCTTAAATAGCACCTAATAGATCACGCTTAATCATATATTTTTTCTTAGTGCAAATATACTACCAATTGCAATTTCCTATTCCAAATGTCATTAGATAGTCATCAAGGCACTGTATGTGATTTTATTGGTTTATTGCTTCTACGGTCAATGAATTTGGAAGTGTCATAGTCCTTTTCGTTTTCGAGTTAATGGTATACGGCTGCTTATCTTGCCTAACGTTTTGAGAACACTGCCAGTCTTATCTTATCTTCAATAGAAACCCAAGAAAACCTGAGAATGAATTCTCCAAGGGCAAGATGTGGACCACATCTCTACCATAAAATCGGTGGTTTCTTTCTTTATTCGCTATCTCCTTCAAAGATACTGAACCGATTAAATTGTATCATAGCTTAAAATTTTACTAATTTTTAGACTTAGATCGTAGGCCGGTTTTTATTTTCAAAAAAGTACGAAAACATAAAGTAAAATTAAATTACAAGCGGTTAAACAGCTGATGTGGTACGTTCACAATAAACTCTGCAGCGCCGATTTCGACGTCAAATTTAAAAGAACAATTAAATTGTGTAATTTCAATGTTCATCTATCAACATTTTGTTTGTATAATTGGTAAGGTTGTATAAGTTTTTGATTGTGACATGTAGCACCCTTTCCCGCCGAAGCGTAGTTCGCGTGATTCATTAGTTAAGAGATAAAAGTGTACAGAACAAACCCCAGTCGGGTGTAGTAAAATGGACGAGACAATAAGTAGGTAATCAATTGAAGAATCCAAATTCATCTCGAAATGGGGTGAATATCACAGGTAGGTAAAATAGTAAAACTCAAACCTTCCCCATATAACATTTAATGACGTAAAACCAGTGGTTGAAAAGCTACATGTTTCGACTTTTAAGTCATCATCAGGCTTATAAAATCCGGAAGCGGTGTATTGTAGATTAAAATTTAAAATTTAAAATTAAGGCGAAACTCAAAGGAATGCGTGTTAACCTTGAAGAGGCATGTGCTGATTAAGTCAAGTAAAAAGTGAGACCTTCGTCGTTTAACATCGAAAATACATGGGGAAATTATTAAAAACAATTAAACATTAATAGCAAGTAAAACTGTCACCGATACGTGAAGCGAGTCAGGACAGCTGGTTAAAAGGTAATAAACTAAAACTGAATACCGCAAAAACAAAAGCAATAATTGTATCAGGTACTAATAAAGAATCGGTTAATAAAATAAAAATGAAAATTTAGAAATAAAAAAGGTATCTCAAGTTAAATATCTAGGAGTAATTATAGATGATAAATTAAACTTCAAAGCACACGTAGATGATGTAATTAAAAATCTGTTGTGATACACTTATACAACTTCCTTTTACAGTGATCTTATAATTAGCAAAAATTTGATTTTTAATTTTTAAACATTTGTCAAAAATATCAAATTCTACAAAAACTCTAGGGGAGAGGAGGTTAAGTTGGCAAACTTAAGGCTAGTATCCAATTTACACATGGTTTTTTTAATCAAAAATATTTATTTATTAATATTGTGAACTCTACTTCTCATAGTAATTAACCTACAAAATATTGTAGCTCTAGCTAAACACATTTTTTTAGTCGTAATTTTTTAAAAAGATGCAATGTTCGCCATCTTACCCACAAGCGTTGATAAGTTGACGAACTGCATTGGGTAAGTTGACGAAACAAAAATAACAAATGGAAAAATATCAATCTAACTAAAAATAACAAATTCTAACTTAAAAAACCTTAGTGTACCTATAAAAGGAGATAAATTTAAAATTTTTTAATTAAGGACTAAAAAATTATAAGTTTACACGCACAGATTTTTTTTTTCATTTCCTATCATAACAAAAGTCGCACACTCACACTTTGCTTCCCCTTCTTTTGAACCAAGATCCGTGTATTCAGAATGAACCCATTTATAACACGTATTACATCGAAACCATAACTCATTGTTTTTACCCTCGTCATTACATTTAAGCTGAATTCAAAAATTTAATAATATACTGGATGTTCTATGTATTTAAAATAGGAGTTAATAAAAAAATAGAAAAAAAAACAAAAGAAAACCATTTTAGAAGTATTCAACTGGAAAATCACCTATTTCATATCAATACACATTAAGAATGTAATAAAAATGTAAAGTTTGAAAAAAATCGTTAAAGCGGTTTTTGAAAAAATCGAAAAAAACTGAAAAATCACAAGAGTACGTACGGACTCGCATGATTGCCAAACAATATATCTCATGTAAACAGAAATGATTATTTGATAATCAAGAACCCACTAGTTGCATTATATATGATAAGTTCTTACATATTGCTACGAACAAAGCTGTTGTACCTTTAATTGTATTATTTACTTTTTTAAAAAGCTCAATCAATATAAACCCTACCTTGTTGTAGATATATTTTTGCATGTAGTAATAACCTCGACTAGCTCTAAATATCTCTTTCTCTGCAGGGTGACTGTTGCTTAATATTCATTTAGACACTGCAGTCTATTTCAAAGTATCTTTATTATTTGAATTATTTTTGGAAAGATAGTGTTTGTATTATTTTAAAAGTTCAATTATAACCTTTGAAGGACATCTTGTTGCTTTAGTTATTTATTTAATCGATTTGTAAGTAATTGTTCATGTTCAATAAATTAACTGGTGTTTTGACAATTTAGACAAATTTTCTTTTATTAACAATTCCAAAATTAATTATAATCCTTAAACTTCAGGTTTACAGATTTATCAATAAATGACTCTTATCTAAATTAAATGCATTTTAAAATCTCTTTCTATAGGCCCTTTTAGTTTCTTTCTTATTTATATTGTTCGTCGATCAGTACTGAGAATAGAATTTCAATTTTGACTCCTGTCTGCATCTTTCAGCCTTGAAGTAGCCCTTTGACTGCTCCTGATAATAATAATAATAATAATAATAAATTTATTGGTCCTCTCGATCATACAATGATATAGGACAAGTCACAAAAAAGCTTACTTAAAATTGTAATGTAATAGTTAAGACGACGTAGAATTACATAAGTTAACAAATTTAAAAAAAAACGTATATATAAAATGCTTACAATTAAAATTAAAACAATGTACAACTACCTAAATTTATCACAGGCTAACTACGAAAACTACATTACGTTTATTGCACTTCAATTGAGTTTAAAATTTAAATGTTAAAAACTCATCTAGCGTATAAAAGGCGTTGTTTTTGAGAATTAAAGTTAAATCTTTTTTAAATGTCTTGCTACTACATGTTTTAAGACTAACAGGTAGTATATTATAGAGTACCGTACCCATATACCAAGGACTGGATTTATATAATTGAAGGCGATGATTGTGATGCTCTAAGTTAAGACTACCGTAACGAGTGCTATATTGATGGTGCTCGTTTAAAAATTTGAATTTACTAATATTCGACTTAACATACAGTAAAATTTCTAGTATGTAGATACTAATAAGAGTTAAGATACCCTGATTGATGAAACTGGTTTTGCATGACTCCCGTCTCTGTAAATTAAATATATTGCGAATGGCTCTCTTTTGTATAACAAACACCCGATTTAGATTGCTAGCATTACCCCAAAAAATTATACCGTATCTAAGAACTGACTCAAAGTTTGAATAATAAAAAGTTCTGCAAGTCTCGATATCACCAAAATGAGTAATTCTATTAAGAGCAAAGCAAGTGCTTGATAATTTTTTACAGATAGCATTTATATGATCATTCCATTTTAAAGACAAATCCAGATTAATGCCCAATAATTTAAAAACTTTAACATTTGTAATCGTTTTATTCGATATTTCTAATGTAACATCATGATTAGATTTGAATTTTTTTGTGAAAAATTGCATCATCATAGTTTTATCTAGATTGACCGTTAGCTCATTAATTTTTAGGAAGTTTAATAAATTTCTAAGTTCAAAGTTAGCTCTATCTACAAGATTTTTATCAGAATTTTCCGATATTAATAATGTTATGTCATCAGCAAAACAGGTAAATTTACAGGTTAAGGCGGAATCGATATCATTAATATATAGAAGAAATAGTAGTGGACCGAGAACGCTTCCCTGCGGAACCCCTACTTTAAGGGCAAGTTTTCCAGATTTTACCCCAGAAAATGTAACTAATTGTTCCCTATTCGACAAATAAGATTTTAATAAATTATTTATTTTACCACGCAGGCCAAAATTTGTGATCTTATCTAAAAGGATATCATGATTTACGCAATCAAGCGCTTTAGAGAGATCCACAAAAACTGTCATTACCCGCCTGCCACTGTCTAGATTATCATAGATGTTTTCTAATAAACTTATAAGGGCAGTCTTAGTAGAGTGCTCTTCTCTAAAGCCATGTTGATTTTTGGAAAGTACACGATGTTTTTGCAAAAAATGTAATATACGAGATGCTATTATTTTTTCAATTATTTTAGAGAACGAAGATAACAATGCTATCGGCCGATAATTGGACAAATCACCCGGATCTCCCTTCTTATAAAGTGGAATGACATTTGCAGTTTTTAGTACATCTGGAAAACTATCTTGCTTAAAACATTCATTAATTAAATGGCATAAAGGAGTTTTTATAAGCATTGCACATTTCTTAATGAGAGCTGTAGAAATACCATCAATACCACAAGTTGCTTTTGAATTTAGTGATGTAATAGTTGAGATTAGTTCACTCTCATCTACGTCGTGCAAAAACAGCGTTTTGTTTAAGTACGATTTATTTGCTACAAAAGATTTTGGATCGCTGTTTAGATCTAGTTCTGATTTCAGCTTCGCCGGTATACTAATAAAATATTTATTAAACTCCTCGGCTATATGGAACGGTTCCCTAATATCAAGATTATTTACCTTAATGCTAATTTCAGATTTTTGGCGGATGTTACGACCTAAATTTTCATTTATAATTTCCCAAGTAGTTTTAGTTTTGTTAGAGGATTTTTTAATTTTTTCAGCAAAGTGTTTCTTTTTCGCAAAGCTTAAAACCCTTCTGTAAGTTTTTTTATAATTGTTATAAAATTCTGTGGTAATTAAACCAATGTTTTTAAGTTTAAATAATTTTTTTAAATTTGCAGCAGAAATTTTCAACCCTTTTGTAACCCATGGTTTTGAAGGCGTTTTATTTCTTTTTAAAGAGGTCGTAAAAGATATATTAAAGTTATAAGTAATAATGTTTAAGAAATGTGAAAATTTTGAAATAATATCCCTTAACTCGTACAATTGTTGCCAATCTTCTTTTTCAAGAAGCATAAGAAAATTTTCTGTATTTCTTTGCGAAAAACAAACACCCTTACAAATAACAGAATGTTGCTGATGTTGCTACTGTTGTGACAACGTTCTCCTGATTTGTCGATAGTTCCTCCACAGTATTTTCACTCACTGATAATCACTTTTAGCACATTATAAACTATATTATACCCAGAGTTTATCCATTTTAAAATTAATTCTGGGAAATTATTTTTAGTCTATTTGTCAAGTCGTTCTTTCATTTTTATTCTTGCCAATTGTAATAATTCTATTATATTGTCGCAATCAGTCTGTTGCCATGGTCTTTCAGGACTTATATGTTTCATTAATACGATTGGACTTATTTCTGTTACAGAATTTGGTGTATTATTTATATAATTCTCTATTGTTGTTATAAATCTTACCCATGTATTATGTTTCTGATTTGTTAGAATTCTTAAAATTTTTATAACTTCTTTTATGTATCTTTCAGCATGATTTGCCTGTGGATGTCGTATACTACAAAACCCAACCTCTACATTTTGTTGAATCATATTATTCAGAAATCTATTATTCTTAAAATAAGTTGCATTATCCACCAACACTTTCCTTGGCTTTCCGAATTCTTCAAAATATTCCTTCAGATTCTTCAGTACATTATTTGTATTAATCTTCTTAGCAGGATATAGGTTTACATATTTCGGAAAAACATCTACAATTAACATGACATTCTTGTATCCATATTGTCCAGTTATTAAGTTACTTATATAATCGATAGCTACCAGTTCCAATGGATGTTCTACTCTTATGCTTTTAATATCGCTCATATTCTTGTAATTCTTCTCTTTTGCAAACAAACATATTTTACACGCATTAATTATCCTTTTAACTGTTTTAACATCATTCTTGATGTAAAATATTTCACGAAAGATTATCCATGTCTTTCTTATTTCAATATGTCCATATTTCACATGAATCTCTATGATTACATCTGTTGCAGTCTCAATATTTAAGACTATTAATTCATTCAACCCCACTTCTTTTAAAAGAATATCATCAACTATTTTATACCCCCTAGGATTCATCTCATCTCATCTCATTATTTCTTCATTAGTTTGCATATTTAATAAATTCTGCTGTGAATATTTTCCTTCATCATATTTTATTAATAGTGGAGCTATTATTACTTTGTTGACCTTTTCTTGAACTATGTCTTTCCTACTTAAATAATCGGCTGTTACATTTAATCTGCCTGCTCTATGTTTGATATTAAAATTATATTGTTGTAGAAATAATGCCCATCGATATAATCTGTTATTTAGAAAGTTTGTTTTCTTCATAAACGTAAGTGCTGCATTATCTGTCTCAATTAAAAATGTATTCCCGCTTAAATAAAATTTTAACTTGCTTATTGAATAAATGATTGCTAGCATTTCCTTTTCAGCTATGGTATAACGTAATTCATAACCTTTTAATATTCTTGATAAAAATACAATTGGTACTTCCTCTTGATTTTGTACTTGTACCAATTCTGCTGATATTGCATTGTTCGACGAATCAGTCCTCAATATAAACTCCGTATTAAAATCTGGATGTCTTAATAATAAATCCTTATAAAAATTATTTTCATATTTTCGAAAGCTTGCTCATGTATTTCTTCCCATTTCCATTTTGTATTCTTCTTTAATAAATTTAATAGTGGTATCGATAAATTTGAATATCTTGGTATGAACTTTTTGTAATAGTTTAACATTCCAAGAAAACTTCTTAATCCTTTTATATTTTTCGGTCTTGGAAAACCTTTTATCAAGTTGATCCTGTCTTCATTTACATTAACTCCATTTTTACTTATGATGTATCCCAAATAATTTACTTTATCTTTTAAAAACTCACATTTTTCTATGTTAAGTTTCAAATTGTTAATGCTCAATTCATTTAATATTATTCGTAAATGTATCATGTTTTGTTCCATATTTTCACTATATATCAGGATATCATCGATAAAATGTACACAAAATTCTTCAAATTTATTTAAAATTCTTTGCATAGCTTTAATTAATGCTGAACTTGATGTTGATAACCCAAATGGTACCACTTTAAATTGTAATACTTCGCCTTCTATTCTGAAACCTGTGTATTTTCTCGAATCTTCATGAAGATTTATCAACCAAAATGAATTCTTCAGATCTAGCTTTGAAAAAATTGTTTTGTTATGTATCTTTGCCGTCAGACTATCTATAGTTTGCGGAGCTTCGAATTGAGGTTTTGTTATTTAATTTATGCGTCTTGAATCTAAACATAAACGTAACGATTTATCTTTTTTTGTCACAACAACTATGGGGTTTATATATGATGTCGAACTTCTTTCAATTATTCCATTTCTTAACATTTTTTCCACTTCTTTTCTTACTTTTATCCTGTGTTTAAAAGATATTGGGTAAGTTTTAACCGAAAATTGTTCACTGTTTGTTACTTCCAAGCGGTGACTATAATTCTTTATAGTTGTAGTTTGACTGTTAACAAGGTTAATATTAGCTTTTAACATTTCAATTATTTCTTGCTTGTATTTTACATTCTTTATTCCTATTTGCTCATCTCTTATTATTTCATTTATTATAAAATTATTAATCATCAACTCATTCCTTATAGTATCCATTTTGGTATACAAATTTATTCTTTCTTCATTAATAATCACACATTTTTCCTCCACATTAATCTGCATCTTATTGTGCTCCATAAAATCTATTCCGAGTATAAAATTGAAATGTAAGTTCTTTACTATTAAAAATCTTGCTACAATATTTCTATTTCCCATTGTAAAATTAATCATCACTGCTAGGTTTGTGTTAGAAAATTTCTTGTTACTTGCCGAAAATAAATCTATACTTTGAATTTTGAAAATTTGTTTCTTAAAAATTTCCTTGTTATCATTAACAACTTGTTCCCTTACTAATGATACCTGAGCTCCGGTATCTATTAATGCAGAATATGTTTTATTATTTACCTTTAATTTTAAAAATAGTAAAAATGTTTCATTCTCTTCTACATCCTCATTTTGTAATAAAAGCTGTTCTATACCCCCAAAAATTGTTGTTATTTTATTTAAGTATATTTTTAGTAGCTAAAACATTTTTTAACACAAAGATTCTTGCTATTTACATTTATACAAACCGAGTTTGTTTTTAATCAGCTAAAGTATCTTTCTAATATAATGCTGTACCATATCTTAGCAATATATTTTATGGTCATAATTATTATTTGATGTACTACCTTCATAGTCATGCGGCGCCCTGGTTTTAAATTTGCTTTACTAACTCCAGTATAACTTCTCGAATATTTACTGTAATCGTTCATACTTTGAACTGGTCCTCGATTAAACACCTGTTCTGTTAAGCTAAAATTTAATCGTCTAATTTTCTCCTCATTTCTTTTCATCCTGACTTTTAACTTGTCCTCGTTTATCCTCATCTGTTCAAAATTTCGATTTATTTCTTCAGACATCTTATCTTGTTTATTGTTGTTCTCATTTATTTGTGCACTTAACTGTAGCATACCATCTTCCTGTCTTTTATTTACTACAACTATTGTATTTTCCATATCATTTAAACGGCCTTCACAAATTTGAACCTTTTTATCTAGATCTTGTATTTTTCCTTCTTGTCCTTGTAATATGCCGTCAAATGTTAATTTAAATTCTTGTAGATTCAGTGTTAACCAGTTCCTATCTTCTTTACGTTTCTCTTCCTGTACCTGTAGCAATTCTTTTTTATTTTGTTCTAAATATTCTTTCATTTCTTCCTTATCCTTATCCTGTTTCTCTTGTAAACTTTGTATATTAGTACTTACTATTGTTCTTACATTCTCACTCAGCCTTATTTCTGCTTCTTCTTGTAATTTCCTTAACATTCTCCATCATCAATTGATTCGGATCAGCTTGCTTTTTCTCAATTCTCATCTCATCACCTTCCGCGTGTCCTGTTGTTTCATTCTGTCTCACCTCAACTTCTATGATGTTGATTTCTTGTACGACCTCTCCAATAACCTCCATTTCACCTCTCTCCATGTTTTCTGTCTCTTCCATAAGTTTGCTTTTCTTCCTCAAGCTTCTTTTTTCCGCCATTTGATTTATTGAATTTTAAATTAAATTAATCTGTCCCATATACCTGTTAACAAATAACCTACTGCAACAGTCGGGTCCCTGTACAAAATTTTTCAAATGTTGTTGACGTCAAATATAAGTTTTCGTTTCGCTTTAATAAATGTTATAAATCTGACAAGTTTATTTACTTAAATTTGCGCCCCCCCAACTACTTTACTTTGCCCCACGGGCTGCCATAAATATGCTACGAACAAAGCTGTTGTACCTTTAATTGTATTATTTACTTTTTTAAAAAGCTCAATCAATATAAAACCTACCTTGTTGTAGATATCTTTTTGCATGTAGTAATAACCTCGACTAGCTCTAAATATCTCTTTCTCTGCAGGGTAACTGTTGCTTAATATTCATTTAGACACTGCAGTCTATTTCAAAGTATCTTTATTATTTGAATTATTTTTGGAAAGATAGTGTTTGTATTATTTTAAAAGTTCAATTATAACCTTTGAAGGACATCTTGTTGCTTTAGTTATTTATTTAATCGATTAGTAAGTAATTGTTCATGTTCAATAAATTAACTGGTGTTTTGACAATTTAGACAAATTTTCTTTTATTAACAATTCCAAAATTAATTATAATCCTTAAACTTCAGGTTTACAGATTTATCAATAAATGACTCTTATCTAAATTAAATGCATTTTAAAATCTCTTTCTGTAGGCCCTTTTAATTTCTTTCTTATTTATATTGTTCGTCGATCAGTACTGAGAATAGAATTTCAATTTTGACTCACTTTGCTATTTTCAGCAGTAGTACCATATCTGCATCTTTCAGCCTTGAAGTACCCCTTTGACTGCTCCTGATGTTGCTACTGTTGTGACAACGTTCTCCTGATTTGTCGATAGTTCCTCCACAGTATTTTCACTCACTGATAATCACTTTTAGCACATTATAAACTATATTATACCCAGAGTTTATCCATTTTAAAATTAATTCTGGGAAATTATTTTTAGTCTGACACATCTTCCAAAAATTTATTTTTCTCGCCCTCTTTCTATATCAAACATAAACAACCCCTTTTTACTTCTCTCAGCACTCTTTTTGGAAGTAAATTTTATTAATTATTAAATTAAATCAAATTAGTTAAATGTGTTGACAAAAATCATTTTTAGGTTATAAATATTTATTTACCTAACATTTCATAAATATTTTTACAACTTTCCAGAAACCTAAATAACCATTACATTAACCAAAATTGAGTTATATTTCAATACGTTGTAACATTCTGCCATGTATCTCATATGAACAATAATTGATTTTTGACAATTCAAACCACTTGCATATTTTAGAGTTATTATACCAATCTTGGCCAGTTTTAAAATTGATTCAACTTTTTTTTTAATGTATTCTTTTTTATCATTTTGATATCATAGCAATATATTGCAGACCAATCTAATTTGATTATGTTTAATCACGTGAGTCAGTTTGACAAATCAGATCACACTTGAAGTGAAAACGACCCTAGGGTGATTTTTAATCACCATGGAAACTACCTAATTAAAATTCAGTAGTATCCTATGACAAGTTGGTGGCACTGTATATTTAAGTCAAATTCCAGGTTAGCAGGTTAGGTTTTGCGTCAGTCTGTGTCAAAACTTACATTGCAACCAACATATTTTTATAATAAAGTGTCAAATTAATTTGTGAGAAAAATGATTCTCGATTCGGTAAAAATTATTAATTTATTTAATAACTTATCTTCCCGAATTCACGGCGGCCAGTGATAAATCCTTATAATGTTGACAAATAATATCCCTCAAGTGCGTTACCTAGGTAACACACTTTCGGGTTGTTATTTGTCAAAATTATTGCGGGTGATTATCACTGCCCTTGGTAAATTATAGCTGATAAGCACTTCAGTGCGGTAATGTTAAGAAGGATTAAGTTGTCTAGGTAGACACTAATGGTTTCTTAGCCCTTTCCCTAAAATGAGATGGCCATTCAAATTTGTGTTGTTAGGAAAGCACCGCTCTGAAAAGAATTTTGTTTGTAATCAAGTGAGATAATTGGTTGGATGTATCGTTATTAAATATAGTGTTACAATGGTTCGCAGTTCGTGTATTAGAAAAAAACGAAATAAAGCTGCCAAAGCTAGAAATACTTGTCTTAAGCGAGTGATCATGATTTACCAGCAGATGCTCATACTGAATATTTTGCCAAGTAAGTACTTTTTAAAATTAAGTGCCTACATCTTTTTTAAGTTTCTGATTTGTTTAGCAATTAAATATTATTGCAAATTACCTGTATGTTATTGGATATCCTTCTTTAAGTAAATGGAGCATTAAAATAATTTACAGTGAATAATAAAGCATTAGCACGACCATACGAACTCGCATTTTTACTTCCTTTTACAATGAAGGAAGTATTGGATTCACCCCAAACATTCGAAATTGAGTTTTCAACAGATCTTCATGTTTTAGAGTCTCCTGAACCCAAAAAACATGTTTTTGTTCTTTGATCTGTTTGTCAGTCTGAGTGTCTGTGTGAACAGAATATCTCAAAAACGCAAAAAGGTATGATGCTGAAACTTCATATATAAATTTTGTGTACTATCTAGATGCGACAGCGAGTTTTTGAAGAAAATCGCATAACCGGTATGATGTTTACTCCTGTGATTTTTCAGTTTTCCCTTTTCCCTCATCATTCGCTTTATTACTTGTTTTAGATGTAAAAAATCCCTATAAATTCTCAAATCTGTTTGACTTGCAATTTTTACGTTCGCTCGGCTGCGCTTGATTTCGCAAATGCAAACATAACTGGTTATCGAACAACGTGCCACTTTTAATCTTAATAAAACAATATACTATTATCGTTAAATGTTAGAGGACAGCTTTGGCTGCTTTTCATGCACCTCTCTGTACATTTTTTCAGCTCGATTTTTTCGCTAGTTAACACTTTCGAAAAGCACGAGACCCGTTATTGAATGATGAAGAACGTCAATTTTGTTAATTGTTAGTTTGTTCGTATCTGTGTACAATGTGTGCAGTTTTTTTAAATTAATTATTCTTTAGCATTAATGCTGTACCTACATTAGTTAGGTTTGAAAAGATATCCTAATACTAGTGATGGGCTTATTCGAAGGAAAAATAACCGGTTACCGGTTATCCGGTTATTGAAATAACCTGTGTAACTCGGTTCTCGTTCCAAGTATTCGAATGAAAAATAACCTCATCCTGATACGTACTACGTGCCGTATCTCAGCGACCTGCTAGTGATCGAAATTCTGTAAATAATACGTCATTCATAACTCATAACCATAAGCATGGCAGATTGTACTGAAAACACCATTTGGGCGTCTCGCTCTACAGTTTTCTCCCTTGCTTCCTTGCCGGCTGAGGCTCGCGGTCGATCCGTCGTCATATGATATGAACATAAATCAATTTTTTGCCGCCTTTAACCCGGCCGATCGATAAACATAACCGTTTTACCACTGTTTTTTATTGCGATTAGCAAGCAGTCCCGCATATTTCTTTCTTTCTACACTTCTTAATAAATACCTCTTAATTTCCAATACATAACACATAATGTACATATTATGTTTTGGTTATAGATCGGAAGAATGTAGGAGTAATCGAGCTAATGCAGAATAGCGAGTCGTAAAACTCACCAAATGCAACAATATATTATTAATTATTATTATATTATTATAAATCGCCAGCAATCGAAAACAATAAAGGTGTATCCAGATATATTTCATTCATATCCACAATTACTTATTGCACAAACTCCTTAGAAATCAAATAAAAATCATTTATACAATTATTATAATTAACGATTGACTGAGTTCCTCTGCTATCTACACGTTACGATGCCGATGCAGATGACCCTGAACCGCGTAACCGGCGAAATCGAAAAGAATCGAGAGCCAAAATTTATTCGAATGATTATTCAAATAATTATTCGGTTATTAATATCATTCGAATGCAAATAATTCGGTTATGAAAATTGTCCGGTTATACCCATCACTACCTAATACAGTTATCGCAAATAAACTATGTCATACGTATGCTTATGCTATTAAACTTAAAACTGCATACTAATTGCCATTAAAAAGATATAAGTAATGTAGTTGCGATTTTAGTTTTTTAAACAATTATTACTTAGGATTAAAAGTGTACATTATTTGCGACGAAAAAGATTTGCGTTGTGGAGTCACTGTATTTTTGATTATTGTTTTTGAATTATATGTATTTTCGTTTCAAGAATGCGTAGATTACATTCACAATTTACATGTATGTTTGTAGCAAATAAATAATTAATACAACTGTGATATATTTACTACCATTTATCGTATTTATTGACTGTTACCATTTTATTTAATAAAATTTTTAATGTGTATTTTATTGTTTTAGTATATGTTGGTTTATTTATAACTATTTGTATGTAACAGCATATGTGAGGTGAATTTTGCCAAAAGCTAAAAAATAAATAAAATATTAATCCGTTTTTGTTGAGATGCGGAGCACTGAGTATGGACGGGGCAAGCCGGGGGGGCGGCCCTAGCAAGTTTTTCAGGTGGTGCGAAATCTCATTGTGGCGCCCCCCTCCCCCTTTCCCCGATTTTTTTGGGACTTCACACTTGGCTCCCTTTGCTCACCAGAAGAGTATGCTTAGGATGTCCCTATAAATAAACAACTGATGGAGCACCACCTTAACTTATGTTGCTAACTTATGTCGAGGGTCAAAAGAAGATATGAAATGTTTTTTTTCAGCACTGATAAGTACTGTTATTTAATGATAAATCTAGTAAAAAGTTTGATTTTTAATGTGTTCAAAAATAGGACTTTGTATATCAAGGCACAGAAGTTTAGCTAAAAAGGAACTTCAGTGCCGAGGAGTACATTAGGTTTTATTTGAAATCGAGAAATCGTAAAATTACTACATTTTAACCAACATTTGTAGGTTATGTTAACGTCGGTTGACATTTACCTATCCCCCGCCCCCCCACGCCTACAAAAATTCGTAAAGAAATGGATTACTTTACTGTGGATTTCTCGTATTTTAATGACGATTTCGAGATACTTTAATACCGATTACAAAAAAAATATATATATAATGCTACTCTTATTTTGGCGGGTAGGGTTAATAAGTGTTATTAAGGTACTTGGGTTTTATGTTTTTCGCATTCGAATACTTTTGAAAATCGAATGATCATTCGAATGCAAACAATTCGAATGCAAAATCGCACTTCCGAATTCAGATTCGAGTTGTGCCCTCGCTCTCGTACTGGGGGATTGCTGAGGTGTGATCTCGGCTGGACGACACGCAACGACAGGGATAACGAGACGCTGCACGTGCACAAAACAAAAATAAAAATTTGTTTTGATTGCAGGCGGTTCAGCTTACCCTTTTGATATCGTATATTTGTTTTGAAATACTTAAATGTTAAATTTATAGTACCGAAAATGAATATGAGAAAGGGACTGTTTATAAAATAGTTTTTTTCTACGGTCACCTCTAAAACTGACTATTAAAAGCTCACTGTCAATGCGAAAAGTTAGCGATTCACACATTTTTTCCCTAGTAACCATTTTAACATCGCAACCACGTAAACAATGTCTTAATGAAATAAACGCGTCACTTCATTTTACTTTACGCATCGCCATGGCTAACCTGATTATTATTGTAATTCGTCATTTTTCTGGAACTGGCTAAAATTATTGACAATTGCATTATGGCGCGTCCATCATCACGCAACAGTTTTATTGAGTTTTAGAGTTTTTGTGAAGTTGAAGATGGAATCTGAAGATAATTGCACCCCGCCGGAAGTATTTGAAGCGGCCCAGACAGCAACCAATGAGTTGTTGCCGGCCAAATCGCGCGGCCTTTATAAACGGCTGTACAACGACTTCATCAAATGGTGTGAATCGAAATTTAAATTATTTAACAATTTTGTCATTAATTTAGGACCGTAGAAAAACTGTTGTATGTATTTCGAGTGTAAAGAGCCATTTTGGTATTCGGTTGCTTTTTCGTGCCTCGCTGCCGCTCGGCACGAAACTCGCATCCTCATACCAAAATGGCTCTCTTTACACACTAAATACATAAATATCTATTTTTCTACGGTCACCTCTA